>WSXT02057059.1:0-12768 GCA_011762715.2 Neuroterus valhalla
ATGTTCTCGAATCAGATGTTACTTTTGAAAATTTGCTGTATTCACCTTTGACAAATTCGATTGGAATAAGCAAAGAAGAAATGACAGATGTGAAATCTTTGATGAAATATCTGAGTGACGACGGAAAAAAGTTTTTTTAATGATGGTATGGTTTAATTTTACATAAATATGTATAAATATCGCTGATAATTGATACGATTGTGGTTATTTTCTTTTTGGTAAACAGTATTTTTTCATCAAAACTGTGTCAAGAATTAAAAGTCAGATCGAAATGATAATATATCTATTAACTAAAAATGTTGGTAACTTGTAATTTCCTGATCCAGTTTTCATTTTCCGAAAAGGTTGAATACTTTCGCTAGTACGGCACACTGCGGAGCTTGCCCGCCCGAAATTCTATCACATCGCGCTGCGCGTTTGTGTTCAACCCGCTGGGTTTTATATAAAGAACAGTTCGAGGGAACTCAAACTTTCCAAAATGTTCAACAATACACTTAAGATTATGAAAAGCGTGAATACCCCGTTGAAAACGAAAATTCCCTCGATACATTTCCAACGCGAATGTCGAAAAACATGGTTTTTCATTCTGATTAAAAAAACATTCCAATTATATTAACTTTTGATAAATTTTTTGACACTGTATTCAACGCCAGACCTTCCTGAACAAATGTAAAAAAAGAAAGTGTTGATACGTTGAAAAATGAATGTTCAGTGGCGATGTAAGTTTTGAAAAACGTGGATTTTTTTATTCAAAAATCATCAGTTTTTATTTTTTTAGCGGAAACTATAATGTTTACGGAAAAAATTTAAACAGATACATGCAGTCGATTTTCAAAAGCTATCGTGCAGTATTTTCCATTTTTCCAAATTCGGACTTTTGATTCTGACTCGTAACGTCACAGCGCGGACAATACTTTTACGCGCTTTCGAGCGTTCGGCGAGTTATTGCATCCAAGGGCTCGATTATCGCAACCTCACAAAAATCAGGAATAAGAACGTTTTATCTCTAAACAATAGATAAAAAATTGTGGAGGTTTGAACAAAAAATGGGTGTGATTTTCAAAAACACTTTTTTTCTTAATCTGTAAAATACTCATTGTCTCATTCCCTTTGAAAACCAACATATATAAAAGGCAAATGATTCTACAACTTGATGTTGCTGGCCTGTTCTGATTCAAAATAGATTCGTTCATGTACTACTTTTGTGAACTCAAATAGAGTAACAATGATACCGAATAAAAAAATATATCAAACTAAAGTAAATTGTGACCCAAATATTGTTTCAAGCTGAAAAATTATATAAAATTTGAAACGTAATGACTTAATAATAATAAATAACAAATATTTAGGAATCAGAAAGATCCAAAACGTTAATGTTGGAAGTGTACAAACAACGCATGCTGTTTGAAAAGCGTTCTGCGTAAACTGTTTTTCTAACTAAAAGGTAATATTCTTACAGCTAAGTGACATCAATGTCCCAAAAGAAAATGATATTTAGAGGTGGCGTAAGCCCCATGAGGTTTAACACGTATTTCGTAAGTCTGTTTCATAGGGTCCGAAAAACCCCCATAAGTGAAGAAATGGGTTTTTCGAGTTTTTGGCGCTAATTATGAATTTTTTGCGGTTTTTTGGAGCAGATTGTTTCAAATACATGAAATACTACTTTATACTGATATTTAGATGTTTATTTACATTGTTTAAACAATTTATTATTGTTTTTAGCAACTTTTTCTTAGGAAAGGGTTTCAGAAAGTCAAGGTTTTTCCTGAATTTTTCAAATTATTTCCAACATTTCAGTTAAAACGAGGTATTACTCAAATAAAGTTAACGAAAGTAGTTGTTTAAACAATTTGTTCATAATTATGAAGTGAGTAAATATTTCATTTATTCCAACAAAACTAACTGTTTGAACAAAATATTATTGTTTATGGCTATCTTCTCTTAGATTAGTGCTGAAAAGTTACAGTTTTTTCTGAAATGTTTAACTTTGCCTCACCTTTTTAGTTGTGAACAAATAATAGATAAACATTAGAGAGAATCATAATTCAACTTTCAACCAAAGGGTTTAATTTAATTGAATTTCATTCGAATTCCATTCAGTGTGAAGTTAAACATTTCAGAAAAAACCAAAACTTTCTAGCAATTATCTAAGAGAAAATGGTTATAAACAAACATGAATTGTTCAGTTCGTTAACTCGCATTAATTATTACCTCACTAAGTGAAAATTGGACGAAAAGTTCAAGAGTTTAGAAGGAACCGCAACTTTTAAGCACTTATCTAAGAGGAGAAAACCATAAACAATAATAATTTATCTAAAGAATTACTTTTGTTAGATTAAATTGAATATTAACTCACTCCAAGTGAAAAGTGGATGAAAAGTTGAAAATTTCAGAAAAAGCCGCAACTTTGTAGCATTATTCTAGAAGAATAATGTTATAATTAATAAAAAATTGTTTAAACAATTATTTTTGTTAACTTCAATTGATTATTACCTCGCCCTAACTGAAACGTTGACAATAGGTTGAAAAATTCAGAAAAAACCTTGACTTTATAACCCTTTTCTAAGAGAAAGTTACTAAAACAATAATAAATTGTTTTATAAATTTAAATAAAAATCTAATTATCAGTATGAAGTAGTATTTCATGTATTTGAAAAAATCTGCGTTAAAAAAACCGCAAAAAAATCATAATTAGCGCCAAGTATTCGAATAACCCATTTTTCCACTCATGGGGGTTTCTTGGGACCCTGTAAAACAGACTTATGGGGGTGATATTTGAAAAGAAATATTTCATTCGCATTCTGTGACTAATTGTGAAGAGAAATGGTTAAAGAAACTATTTACCTTGGGAGAATGTTTTACAAAGTCGATGCGTAGGAGAATAACGAAGCCTTATGGTTGAAGACTAAAAAACCTATTAGTATACGGGAACTATAAAATTCATATACGTAAAATAAACTTACTACGCACTTAATAAATTTAGTATACATATAAGTTGATAAACGAAATTTAGTATGCGTGAGTATACTAAAATTACAAAATGTAATAAATTTCGTATAGGTATACGAAATTTAATGTACCCATGTATACTAAATTTGCAAATATTTCTAATAGTGTGGGAAATACGTGTCAAACTTCATGGAGCTTGCGCCACCTCTAAATATTATTAAAAAAGAGAAAAATGCATTTTCTTGTGGATTCGAACAAATTTCCGGGCGTTTTGCATGAGAATTCGAAAAAAAAAATTTTGGACTACCCTATTAATTACCGATCGATAAAAATCGTTAGTTGCCGCATAGGAAGTGCTATACATTTTTTGACACAGTTGTTAAATTTACCTTCTGGCGGAAAAATGTTATTTTGGGGCTGAATAAAAAAGGTAAAACGAAATGAACGAAACTACCTGAAGTGAGGACGTAAAAAGAGTTTTTCCCTGAAGTTGAAACTTCAAATGTAGAAGAATGCAAGAAACTTAAAACAGAAGATTCCACCAGAAAATTTGTGAAAAAGTAGTAATTTTAATTTCAAATTATCAACTTCGATAATAAATTATCAACTCTGATTGAAAACTATTTACCTTGGGAGAATGTTTTACAAAGTCGATGTGTAGGAGAATAACGAAGCCTTATGGTTGAAGAGTAAAAAACCTATAGTGTCTATAAAGAGACGAGGGGCTCCGTAACTTGCTTTCGTGATGATAACATGTGCTGCATACGATATATCTACGAAACTACGCATCTAACACTGTGGTAAACAACTTGCGACGTTTGGTCCCCTTTCGTTGGGAACGAGGAACGAGGTGTCTGAAATAATTTCGTCATCACCTGGCTTGTGCCTATGCGTTTAGAGTATGGATTTATGTGTGAGATTTTCTTCCGTTGCGGCATGGCAGTAGCTCAAGTCATTTACCTTGATACCGTCATCTGAACCATGCACAACCAGAAAACAACTTTTTTAAACTTGTTATTTGTATAACATTAGGATGAGGCTTCTAAAAATAAACGTAATTATACTAAAAACAAGACTTTGTCGTGTTCAATTACACTCTGAATTTTAATTATTCAATTTCACCTGATTTGATCAATTAAACGTGTTTTGACTGAAAAATCAGCCACTTCGACTGACGAAAACAGTCATTTTCACTGATGAATCAGTCAATATTGCTGACTGATTTTCATTCGCCTGATTCAGTAAGTCAGCTAAAAATGTATAGCATAGTTATGATAGATTGATTCTTTACGATTCCGAGATGATGATAGATTGTTCCATTCTGATCATGGACATAGAAATTAACAAGACGGAGCACAGACCTGCGGGGTCTGGCAACGCGTATAGTCCAAGCAACAGGGATTATTCAATAAGTGATTTGTCACAAAAACTTTTGCAGGAAACATGTCAAATGTTTTTATTAACGTTTAAAGCCGAAAAATTGAACTTTTTGAGTTACTTTATTTATAACAGAAAAAGTATTAGAGCAATCCTAATGACATCAATTGATATGTTATAGGCCGAGAAAATTAGTAAAAACCAGGAAATTTAAGGCTTGTTCAACAATTCAATATCTTTGTTAATTAATTCCTATGACTGGGATTTGATGAAAAAGTAGTGATTTCGATGCTCTATAAGTGTTAAAAAGAAAGAACGCTGAAGGATAATAACTTTTTGCGTAATTGCTATTTCAATGATTTGATGCTGCTAATTGCAGAATGTCTGTATGGTGCACCGATGGTCCGATTCCAATTTTTGAAACGGATTTTGAAACTTTAACTGAAGCACAACAAAATGTATATCTTGGTTTTCTAGTAGAATGTTGCTAAATGCGTTAAAAAGTTTTCAAACATGACTCCAAACTGCTGAGCATTCGAAAGTAGCCGAAGAGTGGGGGAAGAAGGAAGGTAGAAGGAAAGAACATTGTCTTTGGACAAAAATAATACTTGGCGATTAGCGTTGAAATAAGACTGCAAATAAAATGGATTGAGATTAAATTAAATAAGAGGATTTGAAAGTTATATAGATATTAAGCTCACATCAATATATATTCACGAATATAATTATATGTTCGATATTTCATATCACCAATCTGCATTTATAATAAAGAAAGTCTTGGACAAATAAAAATCGTTCAAACAATGACATGACGTTCTCAACAGAATTTACTTCTCCTCGAAATCATTCAATATTATGTTTAATCCATAAAATACGAATAAAAATATCTTCGGGAAAATAACTGTTTAAATAAATAGTACTTGTTTGAACGATTGAAAGAAAGTTAAAATAATGCTAAATTACGCATTTTTAACGTACAAAGTCAATGAACATATAGCTGCGGAATCGCAAGAAAGAGTAGACGTCAAATATGACATTTCTGAAGTTTTTACTCCAGAATTAAAGAATTCATATTTGTAATTACCTCTCGCTGAGAAATGAACCAGGCATCGGTCGTTCGAGTTGCTCTCATCGACCGTATCGGGGAGCCGCAAGTTGAGCACAGTCCCATTCCGTGTGCGACGAGCTCGAGCCGGGCATCACACAATAGAAAAGGTCAGATGAATCTCCAGGTAGTCCACGGTACCCTGAGATAGTCTCGAGCCCCTTTTTCCCCCACAATACCAAACATAAATCTGACATAATTGATTTTGCAATTACCAAAAACAACTTTTACAACCACGATACTTTCACCATCAATGAATTAGACTCTAGCCATAGACCTTTTCTACTAAGCCTTCTTCCTAATTGTGAAAAAAGTTCCGGTCCCACTTCGCTGCAATTTTCCGAAAGCAAACTGACAAAAGTTTCATTCGGCCCTGGAAACTCACATAAATTTTGAACCTACACTGACAACCACTACTCACATTGATGAAGCCATACATAATTTTACCTCTAGTATAAAATCTTCTATTCACGCTTCAGTCCCACAGCCCCGAGATCGAAGACCTTATCCACACTCGCAATAAACTCTCACAAACGCATGGAAAAACTAATTGTTGTATTCTTAAAAAAATAATAGACCGCCTCCGAAAAACTATAGCAATTAAAGATCAAGAGCACAGATGTGAAAATTGGAATAAAGAAGTTGGTAAACTTCAAATTAGAGATAATACTATGTATCGAATGTTATCGAAAAGCCTGATGAAGCTTTTGCGCTTTCTCTTTCCGGCAAAGCAAATCTTCATAACTGCAAATTATGGAACTAACTTCTCCCCACATGACAAACCATCTGACCCGCAACACATACACGGAAAGAAATTTTTGACAGCTGCTGCATTCATCGTAGTATGACAGCGCAACCAAGGCATGAAAGCAGCAGCAGCAACACCAATTTTGGGAACGTGTCTGTCCCATAAAGTTAGTTATCCGTTTCTAAGATAGTAGTTTCCCCACACTGGGAACGCAGCGTTCCCTGACAGGGAGAAGAGTTGTCATAAACAGAAGGCGTATTTCAGTACTACAGTTTGGCACAACGAAGTTACTTATAAGTGCCGCTGTTGCACGAAATTTCTTTCTGTATAGCTGAATGTTGAAGAACAGCCTATAAGCATCCTAATATCCCAAGTAGCGATAATTTCAAGAATATAACCCACAAGGAAAAAAGGCAAAATTTCAATTGAAGAAAGTATACTGGAGTCCCTTTCCTTGACGTTGAAAAAGCTTTTTCGACAGTGTCTTCAGTCAAAATGGACCAGACATGCGGACGACACTGCACTATCCACTTCTTCTCGGTCAGTACCGAAAATCTTGAAACTACTTAACGAGGCCCTTGGAATCATTGAGGCATGGGCTTAATTCTGGCGAATGAAAATGAATGTTGCAAAGTCTTGGTCAATTCTTTCCTCAGTCAGAAGACCAGCTAAGATAGATCCACCCAAAATGTATAATGAACCAATCGAATGAAAAAACTGCACAAAATACTCAGGCGGTAAACTTCATAAACGTCTTAATTGGAAGCAGCATATCCAGGAACTAAAGGGAAAGCCCTCGGGGTCATGTCGCGCCTCAATCCTATTAATAATAGACACTCGAGTCTGAAGCCTGAATACGGAATCCTGATCCATACATTGTTCATTAGACCAATTATAACTTATGCCTGCACAAACTAGGGAGGTGCGTCAAGAAGCAATATAAATCAGATTCAGATCATTCAAAATAAATTCCTCAGACGTATCACCAAAACTTGTAGATATACCAAGAACTCTGCCCTTCACAGAGAATGTCAATTGCCATGCATTTCAGGGTACATAAAACAAACCGCCACTAGATTCTATGAATCTACATCATTATCACGTTTTGAACACTTTTCCTCTCTAGGGATATATGATTATGATCCACTTCGCAAACACGCGATGCCAAAAGACTTTCTCATGAAATAAGTCACTCAGGCCGGGGATGGGGGTCGACGCGGTGCCGAGATTATTCTCGGCGCCGCGTCGTCGTCGACCTGACACCCCTAGCCTGCTAATAACTGATAACCAATAACTTTCTTTCCGACCCCATTACCCTTTTTTCTCTTCTTCTTCACTTTACTTACCTAGAATAATTTCTCAGATTTCGCGGTTTTTTCCCGTTCGTAGGCTTTCTCCGCACACATAAAACGTCACTTTTACTTCCCGCAATGTCAAATTTCTCTCAGACTGTGTATCAGTGCCCGGATGGGTAACATACATCAACTACTTCCAGTCAGATCATTCTTCGGGGAGATCATTAATCATTATTCTGAAGGGAACTGCTGAATTCTGCTTATCGCTTTTCCTGAACACTGATCCTAAGCAGTCCGTAGAAAACAAAAATTATAATTTAAAATGATTTCGATTTTTCCGAATATTTTTACCAGTAAATTCGTCAATTTAACTTACGTACTTGAATGAATCTAGTCAGTTTTGACTTATTTAGATTTAGACTGGGCCGTCGACTGTATTAATATGGCTTAACTTTTGTTGCAAGAGACAAAAAAAGGAACGTGCTGACAGGCCACGGGATTCGAACTTTGACTAAGTATCCTGTTCTGAAAACTATGACAGAATACGCCTAACCAAACAATAATTCCATCTACTAATTTTGCTGAGACACAATTGTGTAGCTTTTTACATTCTCATCATAATGAGAAGGCATTTGTTTTATGTGAAAATCGAATTTCGCGGAATTTATGAGATCTCCACGATTCGAGACCTCCTGATTCCGAAAAAGTAGTTTTTACGTTGTCGTCGTCGTCGTTGTCGTCTGTATACTCCATAACTTTTGAAAGACTAAGCGGATTGGATTGCCCTTTGTCCCACATTTTGGGGGACCAAAAGACAGATCAAATTCGTTAACCAGCTATTTTGGATCAAAGATAAAAGAGGGGGAGCATTATGAAATTTTTTACGACTTTTTTACCAAGACTCCAAAATTGTAAGTACAATTTCTTGTAGCACGTAAAAAGTGAAACAATTCATCCTGATAATTTTTTTCGATAAAAACAAAATTGTCAGAGTTATGGTATTTTCAAAATTCAAAAATATAAAATAAAATTAGAATTTTTAGCCAAATAACGCAAGATTGGAAAGAAAAACAGGGAGGAAAAATGTTTCTTATTAGGAGCCCTACAAGATCGTGAATACGACTTTTTGAATTTTCTTAAAAAATCGAAAATTACATTTTTGATCGCACAAAAAATAATGAAAAATAATTTGTGAACTCGAGAACTTTCGAAAGAATGATCATATTCGATTGTTCTTTGGCATCCATTTTTAGGGATCAAAAAGACGTGTCGAGTTCGTTAACCTGCTATTTCGGATCAAAAATAAAGGAGGGGGAGCATTTTGAAAAAAATTTTGGACTTTCTTTTCCAAGACGAAAAAATTGTAAGTACGATTTCTTGTAGAAGGTAAAAAGTAAACAATTTATCCCCATGATTTTTTTGATAAAAACAAAATTGTCAGAGTTAGGGTTTTTTCAAAATTCAAAAATATAAACGAAAATGAGAATTTTTAGCGAAATAACGCAAGATTGAAAACAAAGTCAAGAGGAAAAAAAAGCTTCTTCTTGGGATCCGTACAAGGTCGCTAATACAACTTTTTGAATTTTTTCGAAAAATCGAAAATTCCAATTTTGATCGCACAAAAAATAATGAAAAAAAAAATCAATATTTTCATTTTGTGAGCAGTCTATGGGAGATACGAAAAAAAGTACAAGTAATAAAATTGTATATCTAGAACATTTCCACAAGTTTTTTCCCAATCATTTTTCGATAGAGCATGTAGTTTCTGTTTTTTCTGCAAGAATAGTCTAAAAATTAAAAATTCCAGTTCAAGAACAAACTTGTTTTTTGAAAGAACATGTAGAAATCCTGTTTATTTTTTTTCCTCATGAGATGCATAGTTTTGGCAGTAATTCCAAATAAAAACATTTCAAATAAAAGTCAAGTTTCTAGCAAAACCTAACGAGATACAAAGAAAAGTTTGAAAAGAAAAATTCTTTTTTTATGGGATGCGTGGTTTTTGTTTCAATTGTAATTATATTAATATTAGAAATAGATTAACTAAATTTTTTCAAAAACAAAACAAGGTGAGAGGTATATAAATTAATATTATATCCATTTGATGCATTAGAGTTAAAGGTATTATAGAAAAGTTCGCATTTCGCAAAGATTTTGATCGAGTGCGCAGCAAGAGACACATGATGAGAATGTATTCGTTAAAGCCGGAGAAGCTTCAACAAAAGAGAATTCCCAATCATCAAATACAGCAGCCGACACTCTACTTTTTTAGTTTCAAAAGCTCTATACACAATTGTAGGGAAATACAAAGACAGAGCGCGTAGCGCGAGGTCCAAAAGACGCGCACCGTAGGCGCGCCCAAACTTGCGAGCGGAGCGAGCTGCGCGCGATGAGCTGCGCAGATATTGTGTGTGTGTGTGTGTGTGTGTGTGTGTGTGTGTGTGTGTGTGTGTGTGTGTGTGTGTGTGTGTGTGTGTGAATAAACAAAATTTTAACTTGCACTAGGAATTGTAATAATTCTACGTTGATATATAATGCTCATATCTTTTGAAAAGATTATTTTCCAATTAAAGTACTTTGAAAGTAGCTTCCTTGATCTTCTTAATAATCCAAAGTCTTTTTTTTTGTAACTTGCTGGTGTTGGCTGAGTGGCTCGGAACAAAAAGAAAAGTGGACAAAGCTAGACAGCTGGATATATCGATCCGTCTATGACGTACGTTGCACGAATCTGTTTCAGTCGCTCCAGTAAAAGTGGAAGTGGAAGCAGCGAGTGGCAAAGAAGTACAGAGAGAACAAGAGCTAATCTGCCCAAAAGGCTCGAAAGTGGAAGGAAGACTAGCTCGATTTTTAAGTATCCCTTGTGCCAAACTAGCAGACTGCAGCATCTTGGGTCCCAATCAAAAGTGCTGTCAGGGACATTGCAGGAGGGGAATCCCAGCACCTCCTAAAGAACCTACTCACGAGGGTGTGTATTTTTCTTTTATGGCACAGTTTCAATTTAAACGACTTCTTCTTCCAGGAAAAAGGAAAACTGAGAAATTGACAATAAAAATGAATCATCCAACGACCAAATTTGGACAAATACCCTCACATGTCTATTGAAGTATCAAAAAACAACACAGAAATAAAAAGAGGAAACATAAATAAGAAGGCAACCTCCACAACCCCTTCCTTATTCTTTCTTATCTTTCGTCTCCTTTCATTTTTATGGTTTTCAAAACACAATTGCATCGCATTTGAAATACCTACCAACGGTTTGGTGCTCACTCAAAACCCTTTTCAGGATAAGAAAGCCTATCAAAACACTACATGAGAAACCCTATACAAGTATAGGAAAATTCGGCAAAATTAGCTTTCTTTATCATTTTTCATGACTGTTTAAGGGGAGGTTCTGGTCTTTTTTTCAAGAAAAATGATTTTTTTTTATTAAATGAAAGGTATGAATGTCTAGAATATGCGTGCAAAAGGATTTTTCGATCCGGAGCATATTTTTCAGATTAAAGCCTCTCGAACGCACCGAACTCCCGAAACGTGCTTTTGTTTTTCTCGAAACCACTTTTTCCAATCTCTTGTCAAGCCCAACTCAAGATCTACTGATCCGATTTCCTTCTACTAAAGTTTTTCTGGAAGAGTATGATTTTTTGTATGACTTCAACCTAAAATAGAAACAATTGTTGAATCATTATTGTTTAACAAGATTGAAGTTGCAAAAAGTGGGTAAAAATTGGACGTTTTTTTTCAAATGGCCATAAATTGGATAATTTTCCATAAAAATTCATTGAAAATTGGTTGAAGTCATGGGGAATTTTATAAATTTTACGAAACAATGATTTATTTTTATGTCAGTTCAATGTCCCGCCGGGAGAGGTTCACGAGAGCCGCCATTTTGGGTCCGCCATATCGAATTTTGTAAAAAAAAAAAAATTGTTCTGCCTTCTAGAAACAAGACTCAGTAAAGTAATCAGAACCGTAAGTTTATGAGTCTTTCCTTTATCTCATAATAAATCATCAAGCTTTGCTTCATTTTTGGCTGAAAAGACTAGAACCTCCCCTTAAAGCGAACAAAAAAACAGTCCTTTTTGAAATTGGATCCGCTAGAACGTTTTTATCTACCTCCCTTATCTACTTTCAGCATTAAAAAACAGTTCTGGAATTTTATTGAATAACAAGTGATCGAAATCAAATCTTTTAGAATACCACACTTGATTCTTCGCATTTAGAACTGGAAAAATGTCTGAAATTTTCCTTTGTAACACACTAAATCCTAAATTCCTAAGATGTCGAGCTACAATCCAAAAGCAGAACAATCAAAACAAATTCCTTCGTATGTGTTAATTTTTTCCCATCGCGCAACGATTTTACCCATTTTTCAAATAAAAAATTGACACCTTAGGATTTAGTGCAAAATCGGGAATTTCATACACAACAGGCGCGTAGCCAGAGAAATTTTTCAGGGGGGGTTTGTTAAATGTGTCAGCAAATATCAAACATATGTATACGTATATGTTTAGATTTTCTGACATTTCGGGGGGTGGGGGGGCCTGGCTACGCGCCTGATACACAATATTTTGCATTTAAATGAATTTATGTTTATTAGATTAGACTACACTTGACACGATTTCAAATTACGTTATGAAGATTCTATCTACGACAAGGAACTCCTTGTGAAGTGAGAGAAAACGGTATCGCTATATTCAAAATAGCGTTAAAGAATATTTTTGGATTCAAGATTTATTTGGAATAGGCGATGCGAAAAATATTTCCTGAGCTTTGAGAATTGGTAGTTGTGTACAATAAGGATAATACACACACCTATAAATATTTGCATTTGATAATGGACTACTATATATATAATACATATTCATGTACAAGGAGCATTCATTCTGCATTCATACAACAGCTGTTAAATGCGCATAAGAAACCAAATTTAAATGACTCTGGAGACAAGGGATTCATTCTTATAATCAATTAACTTTAATCAAGGACTAAACAGCTTACGTAACAGAAATTTATCAAAAACACCTCTTGTAATGATCTCAATGTTCAATAGAATAAATTTTGTTTGCCAACAACGGAAGAAAATGATATTTACTATTTATAGTACAAACAATCTTTCACAAAAAAATCTGCCCGCTTCGCGGGCACATTGTCATCGCGCGCCTCGCACGCAGCTCGCTTCGCTCGCAAGTTTCAGCGCGCCTAGGGCGCGCGTCCGATGGGTCTCGCGCTTCGCGCTCGATAATGTATTAGACTCGCGCTTCGCGCTCGTACATTTCAAACTTCGCGCTGCGCGCTCG
>WSXT02057070.1:0-12768 GCA_011762715.2 Neuroterus valhalla
ACATCTGTGCATTCGTTCCTTCTTTTTTCATTTAATAAATTCTTTAGTGATATTTTCCTGAATGACGGTTGCTCCCAGGCGTGCGCTTGTCAAGGAGCACGATGTCAGGTCTTGTGTATTGAATTGGAGCTATCGTCGAGAAATCGTAGTTCCAGTAGATTCAGCACTCCTCGTTCTCAACAAAAGACTCTACTCTCCTTGGGGCGTTTGGCAGGGCAAAGCGGCCAACGCCATGAGAGCGACAAACATGGTGGTAAAGCACTCTTAAGGCAGCGTTATGCTTGTAAAAATATGTCGTTCGTGCGTGAATAGGGCAATGGGATAGTATATGCCATAGGTGCTCAGGGAGTTTCAGACACGTCCTGTACCTATCGCTGGAAATCTCTTGACGTAATATGCTTCTACGGAATGCCAAGGAGGAAATTACACTGTCCTTACACACTTAAATAAAACTCTCTGTTCCAGAACTGAGTCCAGATGATTTGAGGAAAGCAAACGTTGACCAATGTCGCAAGGATTGATTCTTTACAATTTTGCAAATGTCTACGTGTATGACCTTGTCCTCATGTTGTTTTAGACTGTTTTTGGCCTTCGCTTTCTTCACATGTGCTTTTAGAAGTGAGGCTGAGGAGGTATCTTGATGGAGTATGCACTATCCTCACTTCCGATGTTGAGGTTCAGACCATATTCCGCGGCCGCCTTTACGGCGTGCGATGTATAAGCGCGGAACGGACGAGTTGATATTCAAGCTTTTCTTCATATGCATTATCTTGCGCATAGTAATATCAAGGGCCTTGAGCTAGTTCGTCATTCATGGAACAACTCCAAACGAATAGAGTAAAACTGAAATGTCAAGCATTCGCAGGTATTCGTATGTACTCGTAGGTTTCTCCTGAATATTGGCACACTTATCCCATCCAAAGTCCATGACGATTTCTCGTTTCTACCTCCCGGAAAAACTAAGAGCATCTCCAAGATGCTCTTTTCCAGAAGCATGAATCTTTAAGTCATCCCTTTAAAATATATGAGTGACCTAATGCCCAAGAAAATTATTTCCGCCACGGAGGTATCCTTGAGAATCACGGAGTGCGAGGGATAGAGGCAATAGTGTAATGCAGACGAGAAGAGGGCCCATAGCGTCAGCCTAACAGACACCTCTCTAGGAAGTGAAACTGTAGTTAGTCATACGATGTTTTCCAGAAGTGATAGTAAATCTGGTCTTCCAAAGAGGCATTATTCTCTCAATGCATCCTTCCATATCTGAATGAACCTTCAAGCTTTTCAACAGACAGATGAAAAGACTATGGGAATTTGAATCAAGAGCTTTCTGGTAATCAATTTATGCCATCGACAGATTGCGTTTGTAGTTTTCAGCGTCTTTGCAGACACTCCTGTCGATCAGCAGGTTTTCCCGACATCTTTCTGCGTCTCTTTTCGATCCTTGTTGTCCGCAAATCTCACTCCATACAGGTCAATTTATCCGAACAATCCTGTAATTTAGGATAGCTGTAAAGATCCTAATACTTTCTTTACCTCCTCAGCAGTCGGCATTCCCTCTTGGATATTATAAGGTTATTGCACAACTCCTTTAAATTTATGATGTTCTCAGTGCCTTCACTCAATGGATGTTCTACTTTATAAATCTACCTCCAAACTGTCTTGACATCTTCGGACTCTGGTGGCTTCCTGACAACAGCAGGAGGATCGCTAAAGAGGCGCGATGGGTCAGCGACAAACTTCTGATTCTCCCTGACCTATCCCTTCCTCTTTTAAATTTTCCTCCTTGCGTCAGATAGTACTCGTATTTTGTCAACAATGTGCTGTTTGATGGTCATCAGCTTTGACATTTTCAATGTGTGATGATGGATCCTCATTTTATGAGAGAACTTTCGGACACTTTTCGGCTTACCAGATTTTATATAGTCAATCACACACTGCATACGTGAGGCGTTTTATTCTTCCCAGCCAATCTAGGAAATGCAAGCATTTTCTGATCGTCTGAGAGATCTTCTCGAATGATAGCATCCATTTCAGCCAGATCATTGGGCTTGGGATGAACCTGAATAGTAGTGTTCCTCCTTGTCCCGAAATCGCCATTGACCCTCAAAGGAAGCCTTGTTTCAGCAGTTGGTCCTAATATCGCTTCCTGATTTTCGTCTGAAGCTTGTTCTTGCAGCTGTTGAGGAAGCGTTTCGCGTACATCTCTTGTCCGCGAAAGGTTCACGGCACGGTTTCTTAACACTTGCCGTAAAAGGTGCAGGAGCTCTGGGTGTTTCTGGCACCACAGAGTGTGCAGGCATGCCATTTACCCCTGCGGTTAAGGACAGTACTGGCATCATAACAACTAAGCAGGTTCTTATCGAGTTGATCCTTCTATAAAGAACGTCGATTGTCTCGCCGGTTCGTCATCGTGTTTCCATCTATTGCTATACCATTGTCAGGTGCTCTGCGCGTTCGATCATTTTGAACCGCATTCATAATTGGATTTGTGTGTTGTGCTTCTATGATCATCCCGACGAGTAGCTAGGGAAGAGATTGTCCACCCTCGCAGAGCTCCGCATGCGAGAGCAAGGCTGTATACTCCAGAAGGTCGCCCGTGATTCTGGAGACATCGTAAAGCACACAACACCCAGGTGCTATTCAGCTTTTAGCATGGTTGTTTACGCTTCAGCTTGGGAGTTTTTACTTCGGAACCATCCCTTGACAATTATCAGTTCGACACCAAAGGAATCGAACCGAACGAAATGGCGCAGTCGATAAAAGGCGGTGGCCGTGAAAAGATCATTTGGATCAGGTGCAACTTGCTGGAGGTAACTGCATTTGAGTTCTTAATATCCAAATACGCTCCGATTATTTTGAATCGGTACGACGGATCCAGGCCTTATCCACGAACATAACCACGAGTTTTGCCGGAATCTCGTGAACAAAGTCACCGCCGCGAAAACTGGTCAAAACTGATAACTCAATCAAGTCTTTCCTGAAAACCGACGAGGGCGGAACCCGAATCGGAATGGTATTATATTCATTGTCCTTATTGATGTTATCAGCGTGTTCTGAGATTCTGATTGCTTCTCTTTACCTTTTTGGAGGGATGTTTCCTATTTTTTCAATGACGGTTGTTTTGTGTCAAACGGAAAAACAAAAGAGATTTTATGTAGTAATGAATCACTAAAAGGTGCCTTTTTGTCTCAAGGGTTGCTTAGGAGTTCTCTTGTTTCCGCAGGTGTTCCGAATACGGTTCAGATATTCTTTTGTGGAAAGTCGAAAAATATTCGGAACAGCACACTTTTTAACATCATTCTTGAGGTACCAATAAAAGAAGGGGGGAGAGATTTGAGGGGTAATTTTCATGAAACGTCTAAGGATGTGAATGAGTACACTATCAGAGTTCAATTATGCTAAAAACGTCAATGTTCCATGAGCAAAAATATTAATTCTTCAAAGCATTCGTGTAACATTTAAAATATTTCATAATTTATCAACCGGCATATAATAAATGTTACGAAGAGCCCCGACAATTCGTTCATCATTTTCCATCAAAATAGACAAAACACTAATTACAGAATAACGTGAATCAATTGTGTGGGAGATTAAAGTTCACATGATTTACACAAGTTCCACTCTGTAATTCAGGAAGATCATACGGCAAGGGCCTACTGGGCTTCCGGTTGATTCATGTTTAAGCATTGATGCATCCGTTCCGTTGATCATGTTAACTTTTACCCGGTTTCTATATTTGGTGTAGATTCCACTGAAAAAATCCCTGTTCTCTAAAGTTGCGAAAATTTCATTGTTGGATGTTGTTAAAACAATATATTCTTTTGTTGGAAAAGGTCTATAATTGTTACATCCTATTTTCCTTCGAATATGTGACTCGGAGAAAATAACATATCTTTTAAGTGTGAACACTCGGCGCAAATTAGAGAACGGGATAATTCGAATGCGTTCGCTTTGATCAACTGTATATTCGAGTATTAGCAAAGAAGAAGGCCTTGCAGCAGGAGACCTGGATCGTTCACGAAGAAAAATTTTCTCAGGAGGAGAAGAAGAAGAAGATCGGCAACGACCTGAGCGAGAAGACTTTGGCACAAGTTCGTTATCCGGAGTATACTCCAACTGCGAACTTGATTCTGTGAATAGAAGAAAGAAAATTATTTTTTTCATGTTGAAAAATGCCTGTCGAAAGTGGATAACGCAACACACAGACGGCGAAAGAACTTTTGCGCATGTGCATCAACATATGCAACCGATAGCACATGACAATTTACCTATATATCCTGCCCAATGATGTCCAGCTCTTTATCCTGTACAGAATTTCAAAGGATCCAACACATGTTTCTGTGTACGTTTGAGGGCACAAATATTTACATGCTATAATGAAGCTTTTTGCGTAGAAATAGGGCATATGAATCTATAAGGGATCTTGCAGAGAAATCTGTATGCAAAGAAAAAAATTAAAAGATCCAGTGTATGTTCCTTCACAAAATGAACGAATGCGGAGTCCATGTATGAGAATTTGTCCAGGATCCTGTTGAAACTTACTGATTCCGGAAGTGATTTATCAATTAGAGTTGGACAAATTGAAACTGGGTAATTTTTACTGTTCGCGGGATTAACTTGTAACAATCGCTCAATAATAACACAAACTATGTATTTCGAAGAAACAAGAGAAGGGCAGTACATTGTGTACCATAACCGTGAGTGATCTCCTGCCTTAAACTATTCTGTCTTATTTCAGACTTTTATGTCCTATGCTATCTCATCTCATCTCAATTAACCCTGTCTCATCCTGCATGATCCTATACTATCCCATACTATCTGATCATACCGAATATCTTCAATCAGACGGATACTTGCTGAAATCGCGTTCTCTATGTACCGCTATTCAGACCCAAGCATTACTCTTTTTACTCATTTTTTCAAAGATATATAGCCAATTTCTTAAAACGTCATTCGACGGCCTACCCTAAAGGACATCTCAATGTTTACTCCAAATCCGGTTTGAACTGATTTTTTTTGCGTCTGATTTAGGACCATGTACTATCGGAGTCACCCTTATATCCCACAATGAGTGTACTTGGTGCTGATTTATGTTTAAAAACGCAAAGAAAAACAAAAAACTCTTTGTTAAAGAATGCGCTCATAACTGATTGATAAACCGAATTAATTTAGTCTGTGAAGTATTTTTCAATATCAGGATATAAGTCGCACACTCTTGTCAATCCCACAATAATTTCTGGGCACATGATTTTCCTATGACTATGTTTACCTTGAGGATTTGAATATTCGTTTTTCGTTCCAAAATTTGCCAGGAAGTCTCTTGTTTCGTACGGTTTATCTGAGGATGATTCTGTAAAGAGACCAAAAGGATTCATGCATTGTGCAATCTGTTAAGAATGTATTATAAATAGTGAGAAAGGAGTGCCAATCATTCTGGAATCCAGAGCGCTGGAAACAATTTTACTGAAAATACGATGACGGTTTGTCGAATCGTCTGAGGTCTTAAATGAAGATATAAAAACAATAAAAACTCCCTGGATTGTTTCGATGTCATAATTATTCTTGATCAAATAGTTTAATAGCACGCGGAAACAATCTAACATTTCAGAAACACCTAAGGTACTTGCAAGTTCGCAAACCCATTAAGGATTCACCATCACACATCAAACAATTTGAGCTGTATACGCGAGCGAAAAATTCGCTGAAGGGCGAACGAACGCACATCACATAAAAAAAGCTCGTACGGCCCTTGCTGTTCACGTTTTAGATCCGGACGAACTTGTCCCAAGGTCGTTGAAGCTAAGCACGAAACCGATTAACTCACGCAATAGCAGTTGAATAACATTCTTATCAGCCCGTGTGGTATTGCTAGTCTCCCCATGGGAGTATCAATCTTCCTGCTGGTTCCGATCGGGTAAAAGCTCTGGTGCCCAGCGCTGGCTTCACGGATTTCGGGGGGAGCCAAATACATGAAAAAAATCTAGGTGAGGAGGTATTTGGAGGAGAGCTGAATGTGGCGGAGGAACGGGGCCTAGTTTCCAGGACTGATGTCAGATTCTTTAGGTTCAAAATGAACGAAAGTGTGGAGCAGACGCGAAGCCACATAGCAAAGCTTGGACAGCAGACTTTGAAACTCGACGTATCCAAGAAATGGACAAGAAGATTTCCGAAGGGAAGGTCCAGAACACGAAGCTGTCTGCAAAGAAGACAATGGCGGAAAGTGTGGGAACTCAGACAGCAGCAGATGCCGGGAAATCTCCGGACTCCACCAAAGGGGAGAGGCCAAGAGACCCAGCTGACAGTCCCCTGGGGACGAGCGCATTGTGCTCTCCGCGGGAGGAGATAAGAACTCGGGCGCAAAGGTTCATGCCTGTAGCTTCGAGTTCTTTGAAGGAGTCAAAGCCGGCTGAAAAGCTAAAGACTAAGAAGGGCAGGACAACGAAACTAGCTCGACCCGCGGCAGTGCTGATTAGACCTGCCGAGGGTTTTAGCTATGCTTGCATCCTGCGCGGGTCCCGGAGTGCGGTGCAGCCAGAAAACCTTGGCGTGAAATTCAAAGGAATACAGCAGACGTGGGACGGAGGGATCCTGATCGAGGTCGCAAGCGAAGGAGAGGGCAGGGAGAAACTGTCTTCTGCCACCAAGGAAGTGGTTGGCAACAAGGGTAACGTGCGAGAGCTCGTTCCCCGAGTTGAGGTCGAGATTCTCGATTTGGAACCATCGACAGAGGAAGAGATGTGAGAGGCCCTGAAGAACCACTTCGGCGAACCTGTGCCCACCAGATATAAGGTAAGTCTTACGAAGAAGGCCATCGAGGAAAACCTGAAGGCATTCGTTGAACTGAACGAGGGGGGTGCTGCGAGGCTACTGCGGACTGTACACCTCAAAGTTGGGTGGGTGTCCTGCCACGTAAGGAAGAAGGTGACAGTAACCACGTGCTATCCCCGCTGAGGCTACGGCCACATAGCAGCCGCCTGTGACCGTCCCGACAGGAAGGACTGCTGTTGGAGATGTGACAAAGAGGGACACAGGTCTGCGGAGTGCACAACTGCTCCGCACTGTTACCTCTGCGCCGCGAAGAAGAATGGTTTCCGGGAAAATCACGTTCCAGGAACCGTAAAGTGCAGTGTGTTCCAGAAAGTAAATAAGACGCGCAGAACAGAAGAATCTTCGAAATGAATCGAGCTGGCAGTGGTCCACATTCAGAGGCTCCGGAAGATTCAACTGTGCCTAACTAGGATTTCGAAAGCCGACGAGCCCGATGCGCGACATTGTCGCGCTACTGAGCACGATGCGTACATCCTGGTTGAGGCATCGAAAACTGAAATAAGAAGAAACCAGCAGGAGCCTTAGCGGGCGAGAAAACAGCACCCCCTGAAGTAATGCGAAAGCGGTTCCGGGGGAATAATGCCAAGAAGAAGATGGTGGTTTTTTAGTGGGTAAATAGTGATAACAATACCTCGTCATCTTCATCAACATCAGAAGCCCCGCTCTACCGAGAAGTGCGGACCCTCCTTGGTGTCTGTTAGCAGATTTTTCCACCCTCCCGCAAAACAAACATTCTCATCAGGACAGGCATTAGATTTGTGTAAAATTTGACCAATCTATTAGATTAAACTTTGGGAGACTCTTTCAGTGACAGAAACTGATGGTAAATACCATATTTTTTAGGAATGAAAAATTTTTTAAATGGTTCTCTGCAGAAAGTAAAAAGAACTATAAATTTGTTATCAATTTCCCGATCGGACGCGTAGTTTTGTTTCAATCGTGAGAGATAAAATAAAATATTCAGAAATTCAATTTCCAGGAAAAGTACACAACATATGGAAGAAGAGACGCAACAAAAAATTTCCACCGTTTCGGACAAACTTTGATCAAGTGCGCAGCACAAGACACGCGATGAGAATGTATTCGTTGAAGCTGGAGTAACTTTAAAAAAAGAGAATTCCAAATCATCAAATTGAAGTAGTCTATATTTGGCTTCTGAGTTTCAAAAGCTATTTATACAAATGTAGGAAAGTACAAAGGCCGGGGTCGTGGCGCGAGGCTTACTTCATAACCGAGCACAAAGCGCGAGATTGGACGGACTCGCACCCAAAATGCGCGTCTCAAACTTGCGTCGAAATCGTTTGCACATTATTAAAAATCGAGCAGCAAAAACTAATGCTGTCCTTATATTCTACACTTACCAATCAAATTCACCATAACGGTAAATATTAACGATAGACTATGGAGGATCCTCATCTTCGAAGAAGATAGGAAAAACTCATCAACGCAGAACTTCCAGAACAACGAAAAGGATCTCAATTTCTATGCTTCGTGTATTTATACTGTACTGAAATTTCGTCTCTCCCATTTCTGAGCAAACATCTCGTGTATTAATTACTGTAGGATTTGTTAACGTGGAAGATTTTTTTCGGTGTATTTAGTAGAGAGAAATATCTTAGTCATATATTATTATCCAACCTTTAAGAAACTAAATTAATTTATGTTACAAGAAATCGTAGCCCAAATATTTTCGGAAGTATTTTTTTCCAAAGTTGGAAAAGAACTTTGCGAAGAATTGACAACTACATAGAAGCTTGAAGAATAATGTGCCTAATAAATGTTCACATTTCTCCGTGCGTCTCTCTTGGATAATCCTTCAAACGAAGGAAAGCGATAAGTTCCTAAATAACCAAAGTTTTCCTATTTTCTGACAACGTTATCTTTGGAAGTGGAAGTTCAACATAGCAAGTTATATTTTCGATCTCAGTTCGGCATGCCAAAAGCTTCGATTTGAGCAATTTAAGGAGATAATCTTAAGGAACAGTAAACTTTCAGCATAATGGTCTAAATAAACAAATCTTCCTAATCAGCGGAATACGCGGAAAGAGAGGGAGAATAATGTAATTGTCTACTCATTCCTCGTTATCTATACTCCACCGTGTTTTTTGACAGAATTAATTGATATTATATTTGTTATACCTATTGATGTTTTCAGCGATTTTCAATATTTACATTGCTTCTCTGTTCCTTTTTAGCAGAATATTTCTTATTTTGCTGGATGCCGGCTGTTTTGTCCAATGAAATGTTATTTACTGTCTAGAGTTATTACTCAGCTAATGCTGATTGCGTGACATGTTCCGGTCTACCTATACTCACAGAACACCAATGCCTTTGTGTAATCTCATGCATCATAAAGAGAAAATATAATTATTACATATCCTCAGGTACCAATACAAATTCATCCTTGAAGATGTAAACTGCAATGTTTTCAAAACTTCAGGCAAATTCGTAATTTTCTACAAGATTGGAACTGCCATGGATTTGTAAAATTTTTAAACTCTGAAGTTCCGTTAGACAATTGTAATGTCATTGGTATAGTCGTAACCTGGCATACCCAGGCTCTAAAAAATGTAGCTTTAGGAAATAATTCCAACTGTGTCTATTACAATGCAATCAAATATAAATCTAGAGGAAGTTAAAAAACATTCGCTATTCGCGAAGTGATAGAAATAACATAATATTGGATCTTTTTTAGAATTCACAACAACAAAAATCTTAATTTCATCATTGGTATATGCTACTTTAGTCCTTCCTTAGATTCAGATGTAATACTCAATTTGTTTGCGGAATTTTTAAGTGAACCAAGTGACAAACACTATAACATAGCGACAATTATTCATGGAGACTTTAAGTGTAGAGTGGACTGTTTATGTCAGGGAGCTCGTGACCTATTTACTCATTTCAATTTTATACTCATCGGGATAGCTATGATGTCAAATTTAATAGGAGAGGTACAGGGCTGGCTAGTTTGATAGAGGAGAAAGAGTTCTTTTTATTAATTGGGAGGTCGCGGAGTGACAGCCTAGCCAGATTGACCTATGTTCATACTGGAGCTAAAAGTGTAATACTGAGGAACTGGGGCTACTTGGCGATCTAAAAGTCGATCATTCTATTGCTTCATCTGCTCACTCTCCAGTCTTGTCATCGTCTTGTTATTCTACTGACTCATTAGGATACTCAAATAATGTATGTGAAAATCCCAAAACAATTTCAATACATAAACATCCTATCTTCGTACAAGAATTACATGTATCGAATAGGCTTACCGTCAATTTTGCTAACTTAGATATTGATTACCTTTACACAAATATCATAGAAGCCATTATGGATTTTACGTAAAAATCGGATACCTAGCCGTGAAAGGCTTACGAGATTTTATGTAGTCAATCACACACTGCATACGTGACGCGTTTTGTCTTGCCCATCCAATCTTCTTGTTTAGTTGATGCAAGCGCTTTTTGGTTTTTTCATCAAACGTTGGCTTGGAATTTCGATTGGAATCAGCCAAAGCTTTCGCCGTATCATAAACTGAACAAGTGATAACCTAGAGGTCGGAATCCTCTAGGAGATCTTTAAGAAGGATAGTATCCATTTCAGCCTGATCATGGGGCTTGGAAGGAACCTGAATGTAAATGTTCCTCCTTGTCCTGAAATCGCCGGTGTTTCTTAAGGGAATCCTTATTTCAACAGTTGATCTCAATGTCGCCTTCTGATTTTTGTCTGCGGCTTGTACTTGCAGCTGTTGAGAAAGCGTTTCGCGTACATCTCTTGTCCGCGGAAGGTTCACGGCACGGTTTCTCAACAATCGCTGTGAAAGGTGCGGGAGCTCTGGGTGTTCCTGGCAGCACAGAGTGTGCAGGCGTGCCATGTGACCCCTGTGGTTAGGGACAGAACTGGCATCATAACAACTAAGCAGGTTATTATCGAGTTGATCCGTGTATAAAGCACGTCGATTGTCTCGCCGGTTGGATATCGTGCTTCCATCTAATTCTGCACCCCGAACTCTGCAACAATCGACAATACTGGCTGAACCATTGTCGGGTGCTCTGCGCGTTCGATCATTTTTAACCGCATTCATAATGGGATTTGTATGTTGTGCTTCCATAGTTATTCTGACAAGTAGCCAGGGAAGGAAATGTCCAACCTCGCAGAGCCACGCATGTGGAAGCAAGGCTTCATACTCCAGAAGGTCGCTCGTTTTTCTGGAGACATCTTTGAGGACACACCACACCCAGGTGCCATTCAGCTTTCAGCACGGTTTTTTACGCTTAAGCTTGGGGGTTTTCACTTCGGGACAATCCCTGGACAATTGTCTGCGACTGCTCATTAGTTTTCGTAACCTTTTCAGCAGAAACCCCTGGCAGAGGGACCTTCTATACGCAACCTGAGGACGCGTTTGGTGGCTTTGTCATAGGACCATCAGTTCGATTCCAAAGGAATCGAACCGAACCTAATGGCGCAGTCGGTGAATGGCAGTGTCCTTGAAGAGATCACATGGATCAGGTGCAACTTGCTTGAGGTAACTGCAAATAACTTCTTAATATCCAAATATGCTCCGATTGTTTCGAATCCGTACGACGGATCCAGGTTACCACCCCGAACATAACCACGAGTTTTACCGGAATCTCATGAACAGAGGCACCACCGCGAAAAATGGTCAAAACTGATTGGTCAATCAAGACTTTTCTAAAAACCGACGAAGAAGGAAGCCGAATAGGATTGATATTATATTCCATGTCTCTATTGATTTTATCAATGCGTTCTCAGATTTCGATTGCTTTTCTGTACCTTTTTGGAAGGATGTTTCTTATTTTTCTCAATGACGGCTGTTTTGCGTCAAACGAAATGTTAGTTCTTGCCTGGATTTATTGCTCAGCTAATGCTGACTGTGTACATGTTCAAGACTACCTATACTCTCTTCTTTCGTTATAACTTGGCTTGCTGCTTTCCTAGTTTCTTTACAAGAGAGATTTTATGTAGTAATGAATCACGAAAAGGTGCCTTCTTGTCTTAAGGGTTGCTTAGGAGTTTTCTTGTTTCCGCAGGTGTTCCGAATACGATTCAGATATTCTCTTGTTGGAAGTTCCCCCCTATTACTCTAGTGACACCGTGGATGTAGGATATCATAGTGGTCGTTTTTCATCTCTTTCATCAATAGGTTGTGTTGACTTTTCTTCAGGTGTTTTTCCTATTGCTTCATTAATTTGTTCGAGAAAGTTGATGACCGATTGCTTCCGAGATGGGTAGAAGTAAGAGGAGGCTTATGCTTATATACCAATATGCTGTATATATATTTGCTTAGATACCAATTTGATTCTCATCCAAAATTAGAGGATGCCACTAAGTTTATTTTAGCAATATCTGAAGGACTTTTTTTGCTATTTCGGAGAAACGACACTCCAAACAGTTGAATTGTTTATAATATTCTGAAATTAATATTCTTTTGCGCGAATACAAGTATTCTGGCATAGAAGCAATGAATATCTACTTGGAACAGAATGAAGAAATAAATCAGAACACTGTTTCCACCCCCTTTAAGCTCACAATATGCTGACGTTCCGTTATTGGAGCCTTTGAATCTAGATTTCAAACTTGTGAAATTTGCTTAAGGAATATCTTCATTTCTCACTCTTGTTTTGTAGAAGAAAAATTCTTTTTTTTGAACAACTACATTGTACGCTATCAGTCGTTCAACTTCAATTTATTTCTGATTTACGTTAATTTGGATCAGTTTTATTTCATCAGTTATATTTCCCACAATAAATCCAAATATCGACAAATTGAAGGAAAAAACATGGAAGATGTTCAATGTTCACATTATATCATTACCTTCTTATTACGCTGGGAGTGTTGAAAGTTTATTTCCCACAAGAAACTTTAATTTTCTTCCAGAATAGTCAAACTTCAAGGTAGGCAGTTGAATTTCCTATCAAAAAAATC
>WSXT02057081.1:0-12767 GCA_011762715.2 Neuroterus valhalla
CCAACAAAAATTCTTTCATTTGCATATATAACCCCCCCCCCCCCCACACGCCTGATCTTACAGGTGGATGGTAAGATGTGAGCTTTAACAGTACTAATGACTGCACGTTCAAAATTTTACAACCCTTTTCTTTTGTAAGAAACTGGGAATGAGCTAATTTTCTAGCTTATCTGATTTCTGTACCACCCACTCCGATCCTTGATCCAAAAGTACTCTAAATTTATGGACTCGACCATTATCCTTCCGAACGTCTACTAGAGCCTAGAAGAGTCTAGCTAGAAGAGTATTACCTGAAAGATATGGAAAAGTATTTAAAAATTGTACTGATGGGGTATCCTGATTCATTGAGACATGATTCGCCTGCAACACTGCAATCTCTCTCCGACCTGAGCTACAAGGAGGTTGAACAAACTTATCTGTCTTATCAACCCCTACTGTATGCGCACTAGTAGACGCCGTCGCTTTGACAGGATTCTTCGGACTATTTCCATTTCGCGTTTCATCATGCAGTAGTGTGTTGTGCTTTCGTTGACATTTGGCACATTTTCGTTTGCTGAGACAGGAATATGGCTCGTGCCCTGAAATAAGACAGTTATAACAGCATTGGTTCTGTTGTGCAATTTCTTGCCGCTCCTCAATAGACTGTGTCCTAAATTGTGAACATCTAAACAAAGGGTGAATTTCCTTACATAGTAGGCACTTATAATTGGCAGATGCAGCATGGCTCCGCACCGACGATGATTTTGTATTTTTAGATTTTTCAGATGGTACATTTTTTGAAGCCTAGATGGCTTCCAAAACACGAATACGTTTTTCTA
The DNA here is from genome assembly GCA_011762715.2 of Neuroterus valhalla. Classification (NCBI taxonomy): domain Eukaryota; kingdom Metazoa; phylum Arthropoda; class Insecta; order Hymenoptera; family Cynipidae; genus Neuroterus; species Neuroterus valhalla. Next base: position 819 of record WSXT02057081.1, read on the forward strand.
AAAATGTATCAAGTCCATTATACGTCGGATAATCGGTACGAGAATCCACTAGCATCTTTTATCCTTTAGAGAAGAAACGTCAAGTTTCTTAACAAGCAAGAAAATGAGTATGTCGCTCGATTTAAATTCTTGAGAGCTGCTAAAGACTCATTTGTAGTATCGCGTAACTTTCGGAATTCTACCGCGGATTTAAGTGAGACACTAGGAAGACTAATAAAGAAATTTGAATGAGCGGGAATCGACGCTCTTTTGTTATCGAATCTGTTCTTCAGGGACTCCCAAGTATTCAAGAAATTCGCATCAGTAATCGCAACATGCTTTAATAAATGTTCAACTTCACCCCTTAATGAACCATTTGCACTAAGATAAGCATCTTCAATCGCTAAAAATCTGGACTTTGTGAAATACTTAAGTTTTGCACGATCCTGCGGCGTAGCGGCAGCTCTAATCTGTAGATGAAGAGCCTTACATGACTTCCACCGTTGATCGAGAAGATCCAAACGAGACTTGGAAGTCACCAGATTTAAATTAGCTTTGGCGATTTCTCCAAAATTTGTTTTCGTCCCACTGATGGACTGAAAAACCTCTGATAATTCAGAAAACAGAGCATCCATTTTGCCCTGAATGATAATTAAAGATCTTGTTAATAATCTTACAAAATTGCAAATATTAGTTCATCCGAGAACATCTGTAACTTGTTATCTCAATTGAAAAAAAAACATAAATCTGAGTATGTAAGAGTTCAGTCGGCTCAACTATAAAATTTGATTCAAAATAAAGAAACTCATCTCTTTAACTTCGACGAAGGCAAAGTGTTTATTCCACAGTGGAGATAGGCAAGTAGTGTGTACTGTTGACCACCTTTATTTCTCCGTAATGATACACTCTTAATAATCCAGCTGTTCAATCGAAGGTGAAACAGCATTAGGCCAGTCCTGAAGATGCGAACTGTAACGTTCGCGAAACGTCGACAAATCTTTTTATAGTTTGTACACGATCGAAACCCGAAATACCTTATTTCATCATAATGGATCATCGTGAAAGCATTAAATCTCAGCATTAGTAAACAGTTTGTGATCAGCATATCGCAGCAAGAGAGCGCACCTGATCCTTTGAGTGAGACAGTAGAGCACCAGAGCATCAATGTATAATTGTATAGACAACGCAGGCCCTCTCCCTCCCACATATTATAGAGAGAGTCAATTTTGGAGGGATGCGAATCCGCGTTCTTGATGCATTTTACGTGTTTCAATTAGGAAACACCAAACTTGCTAATATTTCAGCTAGCACAAAACACACCTTTTGTTTGCCGATGAATAGTTACAACATTTATAGCGAGGAAACGCGACTTATTTCAAATTTATAGAGACGCCACAACGGTTCCAATCACAACGAACTTCCTGAAACTTTCGAAATGTTTATAAATTGTCACTTTTTCTCAGATCACACTCAATCCAGTCTCGAAGGACTATCTTTAATCTCATAATAATCTCTGTAAATTTACCTTGAGAGCTAATATGATTGCATTTGCACTGGATCAGAATGAGTCGATGATTTCGTTAAGCTTTTAAGTGAACATAGTAGAGTTTTTATTAATTCGAAAGTCCCAAGTGAATCGCGGCTAAGACACTTTTTGATAGTCGAGCTAAGTTCTCTACTTTTATTCATAAGTATTTAGAATAAACTTGGCGTGGATCAGACAATTGTAACTTGTACTGTCGAGCATTCTCACACAATCCTAATAACCTAATATTCGCACGTTGCGGTGTAATTGTATAATCTGATACATTTGGAATTATTTAGTTATACCGAACGCGCGAACATAAAAAATTATAAAATAAGATGCGTACTAGTTCCATAGAGTTTTATCAAATAAAGGTGTACCAAAAGATTTGAAAAATTCACGAAGCATTGTTTGAATGCAAATACTGTGAATGCAATACGTGAAAACAAATCAAGTAAATATAGAGGTTTCCCGATGGTAAATATCACATACAGTGGATTACCCATAAAATACTATCTTCCCTTGGCAACTGTGATGAATCCAGTTCTTCCCTCATACTCGTAAATATGATCAAATTTGGACAGGTTATAAATAAAACGGATGCAGGCATTGAGGGTACGCTCCTGTTTGCAATCAAGGTCATCAGAGATCCTATCATATACCAAGCGCTCATAATCGAAATGAGGGAGAATTAACGCTTTGACAACATGGATACGCGTAGCTGTAGGCAAAGATTCCCTACTCCTACACTGAGTAAAAACCCAGTCCAGCAGCGTCTGGAACGCACTGGTTACTGTCTAAGCACGCTGGACCGGAACTATTCATGTCCAGAACGCACTCAGCTATATTTGGGACATTTATGAGACGGAGACTTGTCACCCAGGAAAAAAGAATCCAGGAAAATGACGCATGTCTGAATCGCCTATCTGTCATTTGCAGATTCATGAATTGATAACTGAATCGGTTTGCCACTATGTCTATCGGTCATTTTCTTGAGCAGCTTTGAATCTTCCATACAGTGCAATGACCATTTCAGGCAAAGTCATCTTGAATGGGCTTTCCTCTTTTTGAATGAGACCATCTATTTTGAGGTTCGACTCCCATATTTCACACGATTTCCGAAATTTTATCAGTTACGAAAGACAAAAAAATAATAACGAGTAAAATTCTTCTAAAAATCAATCGGCGTCAATCTGGGATCCCAGTGACAGATAAGCAATTCAGAAATCTTCAGGACCCATTAAATGCAATTGAATGGGTTTTTGTTTTCTGGGCAGCAGTGCCTGGTCAGCAGCCATTCCCGTCTCGCATGCACATCAACACGCGCCGCGCGCTGCTGAAGTGTCGAGTGTAAACATGCGAAGAAATGCTCGAAGAGCATCGTGTTGTTGTTAATGTTACTTCGGTAATCGGTGCTTTTTCAGTTTTTTTCGAACTGTTTTTTTGTTGTGACTTACTGTGAGTTTGTGTGTTGGACGTGAGTTCTCTACAGCAGCACCCATAAACATCGCCGGATCAACATTTTTCGGGGCCTGAGGCTAAACCTCAAAGGGGCCCTCTTAAGGGCAGATAAAATCGCAATTTTCGAGAAAGCAGGAAAATAAATCAAAATTATTTTTAGATTACAACGTTTTCATTCTTTTCCTCTATATTTTGCAATTATGAACATAATGAGTCTTAACTTTAATTTATCGTTGCTTGAACCTATGTTGAAATATGGATCACGAAAACAAATTTGTTTACAAAATTTTCTGAAAATTATCATTTTTTTTAGATTTCATAAAACTTGCTGTAACGTATGTGAACTTGTTTGATTTTTTCTGGGGTCAGGGGCCCCTCGGCCCTCTGGGGCCTGGAGCACTAGCACCACCGCGCCCTCTAGTTAATCCAGCGCTGCCCATAAAGTGATGGAAGTCGTGGAATTAGATGGTAAATTGAACGTTGTCACGTATTACTTCTTTTAAACTATGACCCCTTTCATCAAAAACCTATTAACTATCAGTGTTATCCAAGAAACATGTTACTTACAAAATGTTGTATCCGTTATTTTGATTTTTTATTACATTTATAGAGATATTATCTGAAATTGAACTCTGAAAATCAATTTTTGAGCTCTATATATACACAAAGCCGTATTTTAAAAAACAAACATTTATTATGTCAATGCAAAAATTGATGAATGGAGTTTGAAGGGCTGTCTTTGAATTACAAAACCCTCCTAGGAGGGAGGGGGTCTAGCTCGATGTGACAGTCTGTGACACCACCGGGGGGGGGGGGGGTGTTACGTTACAAATTTTGAATGTATTCATGTACTCCTGATCGGCATGCATTATTTATAAATTTTTCATTTTAGGAAGACTATATCATTACAATTTTGGAAACAGTATATTGGAGAAAGTCATCACAATTTGATACAAGTAATTTTGATCCCGAATCCTGAAGATTTAATTTCCAATTAAACGAATAGAACAGATTAAAAAAAGTCAATGGAATTCGAATTTTCCGATGCTTGCAATTATATCTGTAATGTAAGCTTTGTAACCTCTAATTTTTGAGTATTACGCAAAAAATTCTTAACCTATTGTCAATTACTTTGTGTGGCAAATAACGAAAATTCAGAACTATTTTCAGTGATTTCATAGTTTCTAGCCTGAACTTGTAGAAATAACATTTTGAATTTCAATGACATAATGGAAACTTGGAACATTTTACACGAATTTTAACCTTTTTTATAATTTTGAACTTTTCAACTGCGACCTTTAATAATTACGCTACGTAATTCGTAGCGTAATAACTGAAGTTCACATCGAGCTGGATCCTCCCTCCCCACTAGGAGGGTTTCATAATTCATAGGCAGCCTCTTAAACTCTTTTCATTAATTCTTGCAATTACCTATTAAATGTTTCTTTTTTAGAATACAGCTTTGTTTATACATAGAGCCCAACAATCGATATTTAGAGTGCAGTTTCGGAAAATATCTCTCTAAATGTAATAAAAAATCAAAATAACGAACACAACATTTTGTAAGTAGCATGTTTCTTGGGGAACACTAATAGGTAATAGGTTTTTTAACACAAAAACCTAACTTTAACACAATAACAAAAGCATGTTCAACACAAAAATTGACAGTAAATGGCTGCTGGCCAGGCATGGCTGACAACTCTCCGTTTCATGAATGTCCCGAATATAGCTGAGTGCGTTCTGGATATGAATTGTTCCGGTCCAGCGCGCACTGTGCTACGTTTGATTCAAACTTTTTCATAACACGTGCAACGAAAATTCGACTCTCGCCGCCTCTTGATTGATGCGAATATGGCGGATTACTGCTGAGGTTTATATTCGCCACTAGTGGCGATTTTGACAGTAAGACGCTTACCTGGCTAGAACGGCAGAAAGGTACCAGAGATAAATTGACAAGGTGTTACCTATTCCTCAGCCGTTTTCTACGCACAGTCGAGCACGCGCCAAGGAAGGGGAACGAGCTGCCCGATGCCCTTTCACGGCATCCCAATCCCGTCGAGTTTTCGTCCGGTGAACCAGATATGGAGCAGATGTTGCCACCAACTACAAAAACCACCCGCTCCGGCAGTGCCACGACTGTGTACGTTTTGAGCGCTTTAGCAGGACCTCTACAGTACCACCAGATAACAGGGGCTTAGCAGGAGGATCCAGCCATCACCAAAGACGTCCTACGATGGAGAGAGTAAGTCCACTCACCAAAACCGACACCCCAAGACCAGGTATTCATCAGACGCATCGCCTGCTTTTCCCTTGGGCACTTCAGCACGGAACCCGCACATACCTAACCTAACTTCGGGACTTCTGGACTTCAGAGGGCTTGCCATCTTCACGGTTAATCCTACAGTTTCTTTGAACATTCGTGTGCCCCCCTCCCCCTTCCCCTCCGATCCGATTGCCTGTTGCTCCCCTTTCAGGAGAAGATGTGCTCTTTCTCGCTGTTGACAGCTCTGCGGAGATATTTTCTCCTTCACTGATGTGATCACCCGCTAAATAAGTGCAGCCGCATTTCTTCGCCTTCGCTCTGTCATTTCGGGATAGCAAGTTCGCCAACGACCAACAGTAATTCAGGGAGCTAAGCAGGTGTCACTTCCTTCTTGGTTTCGCCTAGGCCAGGCTCTACCAACTCTTATAGTCGATCATGCAGAAGCATAGAAACTGAAAAAACCTGTGTCACCGTCTGATGGCGCTGCATGTCGGTCTCTGTTCGCACTTCACGTCTTTATTAATAGTTCTTAATATCTGAAAGTAAAATGAAACCGAAAGTGATAAAAATTGATAAGCAGAGCTGCGCGGTGCTCGGTTATACTTTCTCTGCAAAATTGGAAATTTTTTCCAATTCTGGTCAAATTTTTCCTATGCAAGTTAAAAAAAAATCCCACCAAACCGGAAATTTATTGATTTGTTCGGCATTTTTTCCATATAACTTCTGAAATATACTTTCCCTACAAAATTGGAAATTTTGTCTGATTCTGGTCTAATTTTTACTTTACAAGTTTTGAAATTATTCCAGCAAAATACAAATTTATTCACTTTCTTCGGCGTTTTTTGCATTTAAATCATGAAATATACTTTCTGCCTTAAACCCTCCTATATAATTTTGAAAATTATGTTAACAAAATGGAGCCAGCCCAAGGCTGATTTTTTTCTTATTCCTGAGAAAACTAATTTGTCGAGACGAATTGAATAATTCTATACTTTCGAAATTTTGTGAATGATTCTGAAACTCCCATTCTTGATAATATGGAAATGATCTTACAAAAATGTATTATTTATTTTTTCATCTGTTTGAATTTTCAAAAGTGGAGTTTTGAACATATAGATTAATAATTCGTTATTTACTGAGAAAGAAATTAAGAGTTGATACTCATTCTTTTTCGATTCAATTTTCTCTTCGAATAATGTAAGAATTACTTTAACTGGTTACTTGATATTCTGTTCACATCAAAAAGTTGACATCCTTCTTTTAAGCACACATATACTGCTTTTATTTTGAAAATAAAAAAAAATTAACGTATTTCCGTTGCATGGAGTTTATTGTAAAATCATATTTCATGAAGAAAACAATGTGGAAATCAAATAAAATTACATGAAGAATTATTCGTTGAACTTTCTAAATACTTTAAATTGATTTTTGCATTAGTTCCTTTACTTTCATTTAGTTTTATTTAATTTTAAATTCAATTATTCAAAAATTATCTGGATATTATCTGTACGTCATCTTTTATCTTATCCTAATGTTTTGTGTCACCGTCCGATGGCGCTTTTGCTTCTTTAAATTTTACCATTGAGTTGGCAGAGCCTGGCCCAGGCTATACGCTCGGTACAATTCCATCGCTTCTACCTTCGGATACTCATGCTGCGCGTATAACAAATGAATACAGAGCGAACCTCAAAACTATTTTTCGTTTCTGGAATTTTCATCTTTGAGTTTTTTTTTTTGGGGATAGTTTTAACCACATGTCATATTTTAATGCAAATTGATATACTTTAGTAAACTGTATGCCTTCTGTTCATTTGATATGAATAAATTTCAAAGATTAGGTAACACCACAAGAAATTATAATTTTCTCGTAATTCTTAGTTCTAACCCTGTATCGTGAATTTACTATATGCATATGCATATTGCTTCCATTGCATTTCTAGTAAAATCTCTTGAAGATTTCTAACAGTTTATATGTGAAACAATCCTTTTTCCTCTTATTTCTCTCAGTAGTGCTGATAATGGGTATCCCTTTCAATAAGGAACTGTATTTTTGTTTCCGATTGGCTATAACAGTATTTTTTCCAGTAAGCAAAGACGCAAATCATGTACACAAGTTTATTGTAGATACATGGGTCATCTGAAACTGTTACGGTATATTTTAAAAAGAAGCTGTTAAAAGACTGATATAAAAATAAACTGACAAATATATTTTCTTCAAAATAGGTGTAAGTGTCATGAAGACTTACGGAGAGCATCTATTAAGGAAAATACTGAGACAAGTTTATTATCTTCATCTTGTACTAGAAGCGGCACGCGTTCTTGTAATAGCAGGAGCTGCATGGAACCCAGAAGCTCAAGTGATCGGGCCAGTACCTTTAGGTAAATTGACTGTATCCATCGAACTAGGAGCGCCGTTATTAGAACTTAGTAACTATAACTCAGGAACTTTTTCTTTTCACTTTTTCTAATTAATTGGCTTTTACTCTTACAAACACCCATCCTGAATTGCAGTATGATATCTTGACATTCTGTTTGACCCGGATGATTTCTTCTCAGAACTTTGTTTCTATATTTTGATAAGGATCGTGAAGAAGAACGTTGCCATTCTCTTCAAAAACGATCAGAGTTGTAGAACGTCCTCTGCTGTGAGAGAGTAATTCGATTTGATCAATTTTTTCTTCGGATTTTGTCTGAGTCAAAGACGATTCCCTCGAAAATTTTGTTAAATATTCAGGATCAAGTAGTTATCACCAACATATAGATTAATTAGTAGTATCTACAACACTTACGTAGCTTCGTGAAAATGGATGTATCATTAGTTTTTCACATTTGAACCAACCCCAGGAGATTTGTTCAGAATTTTGTATAAGATTACAGTTGGGTTGAGGCTGTCCATTGTGATTTGACGTCCTCAAATTCGAGTTTCGAGAAATTTGGTTGATTTGGTTTCGTTTTTGGAAAAAGCTACGAATGGATCTGTTAAATGGTTCCAGAACCAAATCTATTGGATATCAGTTCAAGAACTGATCTTATATTTTCACTCCAAAAACTTTGAACAGCTAGAGTTCTATGTATAGATATCAGAAGTTAACCTTATAAAGTGAGTTCCAATTTGGGAGAATTGATGATACCTTCCTTACAATGACATTACGAAAGTTTTGGAAAACTAATCCTCTTTTGCTTGTTCTCAAAAATGAGTTTCCATGCAGTACTCTAGCAATGGAGTTACAGTGCTTGTATAAAACAGAAGCTGGAAGTCTTGCTGATACAACTAACTCGATTAAATCAAAGTTTATATTGAAGAAACAAAGTCTTTTTAGATTATATCATGCAATAAGATTCAATTTTTCTTTGCAAATCTGCGTTCAAAAAAATATTACACTACGAACCCAATATTTGCTGAATACTCGAGACGTGAATTCAGCTTTTAGGCGAATCGAGAGGCAACAAAATTATAGATCCGTCAATCTACTTGAAGATTAGCAAATTTAATTTTAGGATTTTGTTTTACTTACCTAACGGGGTACACACATCCTACATCAGATAGCGTTTCTATCGAATGGGGCTGTCTCCACACCAACTTCACTCTACTCACTTAGTCTTGACACTAATAAGGCAAACCGGGTATCATCAACGGATACCTTTATAATTAAGAAATTAGAAACTTTGTCGTCTTGTAGCAGGCCTCGAAAGTAATCCTTTTTCTATGGCGACATTAGTCAAAATAATCATCACGCGCATTTCATAAATAAGTCCTAAAATCTTATCCAATTATTAAACTTAGGTATCAAAACAAATTAAAAATAGGTAGCAACCGACTTGAACATGATATTAGGAAACAACTTTATAACCATGCGCAACTGTGACTGAATCGAGCAATGTCACTATCTAATAAACCCGTAATTATCGAGAACACTGTGTTTTTCTAATTGGAGTTGATACTGCTCAGTTACTTCAAACTAAAACTTGATTCTGGACCTCAAAATATATAAGAATACAAGGGTCTCCGAAAAGGTTCAATCGTCCAGCTGAGTGAGGAGCACGCAGTGAGTAATGTCAGGGATGTAATCGATATCCTTTTGACGAAGGTCCAAGTAAGTATTTCTAATATGGTTATTTGAGTCTATCATACAAATGTCGGAAGCGTATTCGCTAAGTTGCCTCTGCTTCATCGAGTATTACCGTCAACCTCCTATACTATTGTGGATTTTTCTGAGACACGGCTTCAAAATATAATTAACTGTGAAGAATCAGGCTTTTCCGGTTGTGATGTCCCTCGTTGTAATAGAAGTCACTTGACGAGTGACTGTTCTCGTGGCGGTGTCATCTCAACTGCTCTCGCCATTTTTCATACTTACCTGTATGCTGCCTTTGAAAATGATGTTGCTCTGAAAACAATACAACCTTTTACCTATTCCCTATGGTTCAACAGTGACCTCTGGTACTTTTCATGGCCAAAAAAGGCGCACATGGCGTGTAAAAAGTCTCATTGCTTGAATTATGCTCACGACTTGGGCTCAATGTGAATCCCTATCCAATGCGCGTTAGTTCATTTTTATAACTAGAAGCGAGAATTCTATTATTGAGGATCCTCAGCATTTCTTTTCTATCAGTGATTTTTTTGCTCTTACTTCCCAGTATTGATCAAATAACCGAAAAAATGATCCCCTTTAAGTCTATGCGACGTCGGTTAATATTAATAGGTGGCGCAAAGACAATGAAGTTTCCCCTTGATTTACCATAGAAAAAGGTTGCTTTTTGTAAATCTAATATTCAAACGCGACAATATGTTACGAATGATTCCGTGTTTCAGTGTGTTGCTCGGAATTAGTCACAGGATAAAGATAAATCATAAATTTTGAGGTTGAATATTGCGGTTTGTTGACGCTTCTTAAAAGTTTTTTTTCATAGATAATCATCAATCAGTAATTCGTGGATACTCAGTTATTAGTAACTAATATTCAATTGCTCAAACAATTTTAATTTGTTCGAACATTTGTTTTCTTCAGTTAAGTCGCGAAATAAACGTATTTTTTGAAGGTATGAGTTATATACTTGATGAAAAAAATAAAACTTTTTGTTTGAATAATTTTACAATTATTCAAATGATATGTATTTGTTAAGGTATATACTTCCCCTGAAAAAAATAGGAGAAATATTCTGCCTTACTGAATTCACGATGGATTTGAATTTTTTAAAAATAATAATTTGTTTTTTGGAAACGCGCGTAAATTCTTAAGTGAATTCAAATTGTTTGGACATTTTTCTGGTTCAAATATAAATTTTTTCTTTTTTTGGAAGATAAAAATATTTTTAGGAACTAATATGCTTTCTCAGACTACTTCTAAATATTGAAACAAATTGAAATCGTCAGAAACAATATTGTTTTTATTCACTGCTTCAATATGTTCTATATTATTATACAGGACATAATGAATTTTTTCATTTTCTCCACGGATTTATTTCTTATCAATTATCTCTTTATTTTGAAGGAAACTCTCAAACTCTAATGCAGTTTTACATATTTTTTTGTGCAGTGAAAAAAAATTGTTTTTCACAATTTCAATTTGTTCAAACATTCAGGAATATTCACAGAAAGAAAATTATAACCTTAAAATATTTTCATCTGCCTTAAAATATAAAAAATTAAATATTCGAACAAAGAAAAATTGTTTCAAGAAAAAAAATTTGTTCAAACATCAACATGTGTGCTCATAAGACCAATTAGTATTTAATAATATTCGTTCATTTCGCGACGCACCTAGAAACAATTATTTGATGAATGCTTCCCCTCTTTTATTTTTGATCCAAAACAACTGGTTATCGAATCCGCCTTGTATTTTTGGTCCCTCAAAATCGGCGCCAAAGCAAGATCGAATATTATCATTCTTTCGAAAGTTATCGAGTTCACAGCTTGTTTTCCATTATTTTTTGTGCGATCAAAATTGGAATTTTCGATTTTTTGAAAAAATTCAAAAAGTTGGGAAGTCCATATTGTAGGGCTTCCAAAAGAAGCATTTTCTCTTCTATACTTTTTTTTCACATCTTCCATTGTTCAACTCAAAATTCTCATTTTTTTAATATTTTCGAATTGAAAAAACATCATGAAAATGAATTGTTCCACTTATTATTCGCTATGTAAAGCTGTACTTACAATTATCGAGTCCTGAAAAGAATGGTCTCAAAAATTTTCAAATCGATTAGTTTTTTCGAAAGTTATCGTGCTCACAGACAGACATACAGACAGACACATTCGTAAGAACCATTTTCGTCGGTTCTGATGAGAATGTAAAAATTGAATATTGTTTTGAAAAATACCGCGGGTATTCACAAATAACTGATTATTGATAATTATTGAAAAAAATTTTTGTAAAAGCGTCGATAAACCCTAATATTACTTAAAATTCAAATTTGCCACTCATAGGGGTTTTCTTTGGGGACACATGAGAGTGGCTTAAAATCATTCATACTCAAAGTTTATAATTGATTCTTATTCCCTGAAAAATTCTGAACACGATATCAATATATTAATCGATCTCACTTTCAAGGAGGTCATTCTCGTGGGTATTCGAACAAAACTGGGCGGTGAGAGGAGAAGGATTTGAAAGACCCTAACCTTCCCATATCAATAGTTCATGTTCGCCATCATGGAGAATAGACATAAGGAGACCAATCTGTAATGCATGGACTTCACCAAAAACGGTCGCTTTTCTGTTGCCAC
>WSXT02057103.1:0-12766 GCA_011762715.2 Neuroterus valhalla
ATATCGAGTTGATATTTTGAGAAAAGCCTTAGGAAACAATAAACTACGTTTGTATACAACATTTTGTTCAAAATTTTTTTGCGATTTTTTTTTCTAAATTTTGAACCAAATGTTGTATACAAACGTTGTTTATTGTTTTCTGAGGCTTTCCTAAAAAAATCAACTCGATATCTATTTCAGTGCGGACGTGAGTTGTGGCAAAGAAAAATCGATAATTTGGGTCACGTGAACCATGTTTAACATGGCCTTAAGTGCTCCACTGAAAAAAAAAACGTTAGAATTATCTTTTTTTCATCTTACTCAAACAAAAGATTTTTTCTACCTTATATTCGCGTCCGGTATACACAAAATGGAGCTGTTTATTACCCATTATTTTTTTAGTTTGAGCAGACCCTAGTCTAGAGGAACTGGTTCTTTTGTGCAATGCACCAATAATTAAAAAAAAAGGTTCGTATTTAATTTTTTTATCGATTAGCATGAACAAAATATATAGTTTCACTTTGGGCTTCCTTCTAATTATTGAACCAAATTGAGTTGTTTCTTTCCTAGAATTCATTTTGTAAGTGGACGTTTGAAAGTCGATAAAAAATCTATATGTTTGGAAAATATTTTTATAACCATATTTTTAATTCGTTATCAATTATGTGATTTTACTATTCCTGAATGAGTTTCGAATGCTGGAAAAAACTATAAAAACGGTCACTGATACTTTTTAAAGAAATTGGTCCAATTCATGTATCATTGACCTAAACAGAATATATTTTTTTAAATTAGGCTTGTTTCTAATGAATGAACAAAATTGAGCTGTTTGTTTTCTAAAATTTTTCTTAGGCAAAGGAACCCTGAAGAAACGACAAAAATTTTTATATTTAATTTCTTATGGATTTGCGTATTTTTCAATGATTTTTAGGTATCGAAAGAACTAGATAAACATTTGTTTTCAATAAACTTTTCCGTTTGAACAAAACTTATTTGAGTTATTGAATTTAATAGTTTTTACCCATACAAAAACAAAAATTCACCAAGGTTTTTAGCTCAATTTTTTGTATTCTCAAAATAAAAAATTTCCAAGATGTTTTATACCGGATTCTTATTTTTTAACTCACAAGCAGATAATTTCAAAATATATAAATATAAATTTTTTCCTTTACTTATTTCTTTTGAATTATCTGGTCTTCCTAAAAAATTCAGTTGGGCTGCATTTATATTTTTGTATGGGGCACAAGCAAAAGAATACAAATTGTAAAACCAATTATTACAATGAAATCGATATAATCCCTGCAAAAAAATGAAGGAAAAATGTATGGAATACAGTTCTTCAAAGTGTGCAAAATTTGCCGGGCAGAAATACGCCCCTGAAAAAAATTTGCCGCGCCACCGCCACGGCGCCGGCCATTGCGCGGTACCAAAAATGGCGGAATTGCCTTGTTTTCGTGATCGTTCGTGAGAAAAGGCACGCGACAATTGCATAGTTTCCCGAAACATTTAACCTCAAATCGCGACTTATTCGTACCTATCCGTAATTATTTGGATTTGACGATTCTTCGGAAGCGAAATCACACTATCTCTAGGAAAAAACTTTGAACTATTGGAGTGCCTTTTCGGCGTGCAACTCTTCGGAAAATTTTGCAGTCTTTTCAAGGTTTTTTGTTGTTTTTGTTGACACAAACGAAATCCGAGACAGATTCTCGTGTCTGAGATAATCACTTATACCATTAAGACAATGGTAATTACTATTATGACAATCCAGAACTTTGTGAAGTGGGGGTCGTCCTGAGTGCAAAGTTTTTGGTTAGGTTACTCTTTCAGTAGACGTTGTATAAATGTGATGCTGAAATGCCGTGTTTCGTGTTCCCGGCAAAGGGTCACGTGTAAAAAAGATAATAATTAGACTTTTAAGCAGTGCCAGTAGAAAAATAGAAAGATGGCAAACGACGATTTCGACGCGGAGTTCTTCGAGCGAAGACTCCTGTCTTTGAAAGACTCCCAGGATTCGATTCAGAGTCTTTCCGCATGGTGTTTGGCAAGGAGACCACATCACAAGAAGATTGTTGCCACCTGGTTACAGGTCTTAAAAAAAGGTGATTAATAGATATTTCATTTGTTGATTTGAGGAGAACAGTCTTTTATCAACTCTGTTAGATTTCGATTAGTGAGCACGAAGGTAGTAACCACTTTGTTGAAGTCTAAAGCGCGGGATTTAGTTAAAAATTTTATACATAAAGTGCATTTAATATATGATCTAGTTTCTGGATTTCATATTCTCCTTCTCAGGATAGTCTAATCAGGGTCATTGATGTATTTCGAAAATGTCCGTTTTCTTGAGGGTGTATTAATGACAACATAACCTCACTTTTTCACCAACAACTTTAATCAATTATGCAACGTTTCAGATTAGGTTTGTGTGTAAACTTGTATAAAAATCAATCTTGTAGTCAAAGTTCTGTTATTATTTCGGCTATTTTTAAATTGATATCATTGTTTTCTATAGTTCTTAACACTTAAATTTTTTAAAGAAAATTGTACTGATTTACAAGTTGCAATACGTTCCGTTCTAAGGTCTACATGAATTATTTTGTGAAACATTTTAAAAACAATGTGCATTGAGAGTACCTATGGTTATACATCAGTTATTCCAAAGTTCCTTGATTTTAGAAGTGATTTTGGGGTGCAATATTAAATGGGAATTCGTTCTAATTTGATCAAGAAACTTTTATTTGAAATCGATTCAAGATTAAATAAATTATTTTCAAACAAAATTCTCAGGGTTGTTGCCACCTCTTCAATATTCGAGACAGGGGCCAATCTACTACTTGCAAAACAGAATCTAAATTTTCGTAAATTTGGTTGTTGTTGTGTGATTTTTGCACAAAATACAGCTCGAAAATGCATGCATTTTTATTGAACCACAGTAAATTCAGGAAGCAGTACTTAATGAGCAAATTTATGGAGTTCTATGCATTTGTAGATTCAGAGAGTTCCAAAATGTTTGCTCATGACGTGACACTTGGTGCCGCCACTGTAGCAATTAAAGAGAATACATAAAAATATGTTTTTCTAGATCAATTTGCGAATTACATACGTATACAATCACTTCATGAAATAGTGATTAAGATGTTTATTTTTATAGTTTATTATAGAAGAAGGCTTTTAATATTAAATATCAATTTCATATTAACGGTTTTTTTCCTAACTTTTGAATAAATAAATAATAAATACGCTTAAAAATTTCAGGTTCAAAATATTGAAATAAGTATTTCTATAAACTTTTAATTTTTAAGACCTGTAAAATTCACCTGAGAGGTGCGTGTCCAACCTGAAGACTCGTTGCAAAGGCAGTTGACAGTTATCTCAAACTTCAACATAAGTCTTGACCAAAACGGCTATTGTTTCCCGATTAAAACTCAACTAGACTAGTATGTAATATAATTCTTTTATCTAAAGAATATTTAATTAAAATGTTCGTCTTTATGTGATTTCAGTGAAAGTAGAAAGTCGACTGACTCTTTTCTACCTAGCGAATGATGTCATTCAGTATTCAAAGCGGAAAAATTTCGAGTTCGTGGAGTCCTGGGGCACGACCTTGCAACGAGCGACGACGATGGTTCGAGATGAGAAGGTCAAGCACCGAATTCTGCGAATTTTCAAGATTTGGGATCAAAGACAGGTTTACGATGAAGAATTTCTCGCAGACTTGTCGGGGCTTATTCAGGCTGCCCCGAAAAAGAAAGCCGAACCACAACCTGTGGTACCTGAAGAATTTCAAGCTGCACTCCTTATCTCGACGATGAGGTCATGTGCTACCCTGGAGCAAGCAACAGATGCAAGGCTACGCGATTTAAGAGAATGTAATGTAGATATCGATAATGCAGAAGAACTCTGTGCATCTTTGAAGGACAGAAGACACGTTGAAGATGCAGAAAAAGAAGTTGAAATCGGGGTGAGGAATGTTGAAAACTACGTAAGAGCTCTGGAGGCGGAAATCAGGGAACGAACTCAGGTTCTTGATTTGCTTGAGCAAGCGGATCAGTTCTACGAAACGCAGCGTGGGGAAGTTAAAATTGTTACAAATGTAAGTTTATGCCAAAACTATTCTAGTTATTATTTGATACAATATATTAGTTATTTAAAATCACGACGTCGTTTATCATTTACAGGCATACAGAAATTTCGGGAGCAGAGTCAAGCATTTGAAGAAGAAGCTGGACGAGCTTTTGCCCATGTTGACTTCTCCTATTCCATCACCGGATATAAATGCACCATCTCCAAGTCCCGACAGCGATATCGAACTCCCGGGAGAGGAACTACAGCTCTCGAGTCAAAAATCTGCAATTATAGAAATTTCACCCCCAACGATGTATGGTTCCTATGGTCATCAGGATTATGAACCTTCAACTGCGGGTCTATTAAGTCAATCGGGGGATTTTGCACCCAACTTTTCGTCTTTCATGGACGGAAATATGGAATTTGATATGGTAAGGTTATCGCTTTTCCATAGATCTTCGGGATCTTTCCAATTTTGTGAACAATCTAATAAGTTCATAATTTTCAGAAGAACATATTCAGCGAGAATTCGATGACTCCAACCGCAAGTCAACAGTACAATGATTCCATAGAGGTGAGATTTTTTTTTTCGTTTCTTTGACGAATATGAATATTGATAAAGTTTACTTCAATTGTTTTAAGTTTAGATGTCTCAACTTCAAAGATGTTTTAAAAATCCTGATGCTTTTAAATTCCCGTCCACAACATTTGAAGATTTTAATTTCAGACTTCGACTCATATTTTTTTGAACGGAGAGCTCTTTCAAATTTGAAGGTTTTTAAACTCGATTATTATAATTATAAATTACGATATTCAGGCTAGGCAGTTTGAAGCCAATAATTCTTGTCCCCCGGATAAGAACGAGGATTTCAGCATCTCGAGTTTCTTGAAAACAGTCCTACCAGTATCAGACGGAGGGAATGATTCAGGCGGCATTCCTGGTTTAGGAGATGTTCCTGATTCCTTACTAGCAGATTCGTCGCATGTAGCGTACAACATTTCACATATTCCTGGAACGCCCATTAATATGAGGTTACCAGGAAATCACAGTGATTCAAATAATCACCAGATGAGCCACAGCACGCCCTTGCCGGTTAGGTCTTTGAGTGGAGGATCTCACACGCCTTCGCCTTACTCCAGTCAAAATAGTCAGAACAATGTTTTATCCTACGACGGTTCACTTAATCCCTCGATTCCACTGCCTCCTCCACCGATGCCTCCGCCTATTTTTCTCGACGATGAAAATTGTTACAACAAATTGCCACCTAAGTTCCCGACGTGGACACCTGCGAATGAAATTCCGAAGGAGCCTGCCAATTGGGAAGAGAAAGGTTTGTTTTGATTGCAGATTTTCGTTCAATTGTCAGTGATGTTTTTATTCCTGAAAAGAAACCAGTTTAAAAATTTGCTTTTTTTCCAGCCAAAAATAGCATGAATCCTTCTTGGCCAGGTGAAACGGAAAAGGAAAAATGCTGGGGAGAAAGAGGAAATGATAGATGGGATGCGCATAATGAGTCTGCGTGGACAAATAACTCAAGTAAGACTGACGCTTGTTTGGAAACTCCGGAATCTCCACCTATTTACGAAAAAGTTGGATTCAGGGATCCTATCGAGTATAATGACTCTGAATCGCAAGAACCTCTTATTAGTAGTGTTGGCGACGTTGATCATAGGTAAATAATGTATTTTTATTATTGAGTTTAATTAGAATTTCGATCAAAGTAGATATCAACGTTTCTGAATTTTTAAATATTATTTTTTGTCAAAATTTTTCGTAAGCTTTTTAAAATCTTAATTTAATTGTTCCAGGGTAATACCTCTCCCAATGCCAGGCAGCCAACTGCCACATCGGCTAATAAAAGGTGATGTAGATCATCGAAATCTCATCAGTCTAACTGGAAGCCCAGCCAATCATAGTACCCCCAACGATTCTTCTCCAGTACCGCATCCCCGAAACAGCTTGTGGTCCAGTACTGATCAAGACTATAGGTAAGTTCTGTAAAATTTTTAACGAATTTCAGGTGTTTGAAAAGTGCTGAACCTTATTATCTGTCGCTTACTTTTTCCTGTTTTATTTAGGAAACAAGTGCAACCTGGAGACAACGTTGAGAGTGTCGACATGGAGTTATCCGACGATGAAAACGAAGGCAAGTTGAAAGGGAGAGGAGTCCTAGTGGATGTAAGATCACAAGATCGAGACATGCGAGGACCTCCACCAGTGCCTCCACCTAATCAACACATGGACATGGATATGAGGATGATCCCCTTACCTGGCGGATGTGGACCTCAAGAAATTCACAATATTCAAGTTCCTCCGCCACCTCCGCCTCTTCCTCAACAATTCCATCAAGGACCACCCGATCTTCACCAAGTCCCGCCAGACTTCCAGCAGAACAATCCTATGGATTTTCAGCCGAACCAGGGAAACTTCCGATCTAATGCTTCCTTGCCTTTCAATCCAAGCCGACCAGATTTCCCTCCAAATCAACAGGAATTCCTTCAAAATCAACCAAATTTTCCTCCAAATCGACCAAATTTTCCCCCAAATCAATCGGTTTTCCCGCCGAATCAACAGGAGTTTCCACCAAATCAACAAAACTTTCATCAACGGGATTTTCACCCAGCGCAGGATTTCGATTATCGAGAGAATCAACACGATCTATGGAACAAGGACGATTCCATGTCTCGAGGAAGGTTTCCTCAGCACGATCAACACAGGGACAATTTACATCGGAATGATCGAGGTGGTCGTGGTCGAGGGTTTCGTGGAAACAGGAAAGATAGATATTCCGATGATAATAATAAGAGGAATAATCGAAGACAAAGATCTCACGATCAGCAAAGGTCTCCACCGGAAATGCTGCCTAATAATCGACCGCTTTTAGAGAAACAGGACGGAGGGAGAATGGGGATGAATGAGTTTAATCAGCAACGAGAGGACTCGGAGAGACAAGACGATTTCTCATTCAATGAGAACCGGTTGCAAGATAATTCAAGTCAGTCTGATTTTTCTGGAAACAAGCCTCACGTTGATAAAAATCAACAGACGCCGCCGAAAAATGATTTCCAGACTTCCGGGAATACTCCTGTAGGAGACAATCAGGTATGTCTCATTTCTATGAAATAGGAATAACTATTCAATAACAGGGTGGCTAGCGACCTTAAAAACCTCTCGAATTTTTCTTGCCAACCTAAAAATTTTATTTCTTTCTTATACTTTGCTTATAGAAAATTACGACCTTCAAAAATTGAAAATCTGGAATCCTACTTCAATCTCTTTAACCTTGAATAAATATTTTATGCAAAACTAGTATGGTTTCCTTGCGTTGGCTGCGTGTTTTTGCAGGTTGGCGACTTAACCGGGACGGACCGGGAAGTCAATTTAAAAACCGGGGAATTACTTGACTTAACCTAGACAATTCGAAATTTTAC
This sequence comes from Neuroterus valhalla, assembly GCA_011762715.2. Classification (NCBI taxonomy): domain Eukaryota; kingdom Metazoa; phylum Arthropoda; class Insecta; order Hymenoptera; family Cynipidae; genus Neuroterus; species Neuroterus valhalla. The sequence goes on from WSXT02057103.1 coordinate 7,477, forward strand.
CGTGAAAATACGAGAATGGACTGCTTTCTTTTTATAAATTAAAAAGAGATCTTATCATTCGATTTGAAGAATGTAACGTTATTTTGGTCTGATTCTGACAAATTTCAAATATATCTATACTTTATGCTGCTCTGTGAGATTTTGTTTGACTTATTCAAGTTTGATAATCAAATTGATGGTGGCCCAAACATACGGAAGTAATCATTTTCTCAATAAAAAAAATTGTATTTATAACGTTTTTCTCCTGCTTTCTCATCATTTATCTGACTTGGGACAGGAAATTTCAGAAAATAATTATAGTTTTTATTTTAAGGCAGGGGGTTTCAGTAAAGACATCATTTCACTTGGAACAGGAAATCTTTTTCCTGAAATGTCAAATTTGATTCGTCAAAAGTCGTCAAATTCGTCAAAAAAGCTGTTTTTAGAGTAGGAAAAAAATATATTTCTAAAGCATAATAGGAAACTTTTTCACATTGTTCAGAATTCATCCTTTTTTAGTTAAAAAATCAACTACTTGGTTAAAAGTTAAACCTTTGTTGGAAATTACACTTTTTTGTTAAAGGTGCATTATTTTAATTTAAAATCCATCTCTGATTGAAAATGTAACTACTTTGTTTAAAATCAATTCAACTGTTTTTGTTGAACATTAATTTTTTAAATAAAAATCAAATTATTTCTTTGAGAATGTATTTCGTTTGTTGAAAATTCGCCGCTTTTTCACCTTTTTCGCATAAGATACATACATTCCAGTTGGAGATTCATCATTTTACCTGAGAATTCATCAGTTTGGTTGAAAATTAATTTCTCTTACTGGAAATTCAACTGTTTCATCCTTAGTGGAAAATGATTTTTCTAGTTCAAAATTCAACTATTTGGATGAAAATTTGTCTGCATGAATCGAAAATTCAATTATTTCGTTGAAAATTCACGTATTTTGTTGGAAAATTGATTTTTGGTCTAAAATTATCCTTTTCTTCGAATTGTACTTTCCTTGTTTGAATTGAAAAATTAAGCATTTCGCTGAAAATTCACCTGTTTTGTTGAAGAAATGAATTTTTAGTTATGAAACTATCTTTTTCTTCAAAAGTTACTTTTCTTGTTCGAAAATTCTTCTTTACGGTTAATAACTCAAGTTGAAAAGTTTAATATTTTTGATATCAGTCGAAAATTCATCTGATTGAAAAGTTTTATGTTCCGCTAAAATTGAAAAATTGTATTTTTTGATTGAAAATCAATTTTTGCTCAAAATTTCAACTATTCTATTGGAGGGTTCATCATTTCAGGTGAAGACTCGTCTTTCTGGTTTAAAATTCAACTACTACAGTTAAACATTCACAATTTTATTTGAAGATTCGTCGTTTTGCTTCATAATGTTGTAGTTGAAGATTGCATAATTTGTTTGGTTGAATTCAAAGTTGAGTATTAAAATTTTGGTTGGCAATAATTTATATATTTTTAATAAAAAATTATTCATATATTTGAAAATATAACTCTTTCAGTTGATGATTCTTTGTTTCAGTTAAAAACTCTTATGTTTGTTATGAAATTGGGTTTCCAAACTAAAAATGTTACTGTTCCATTTTCGGTTGGAAACAATTTCTTTTCTGCTCGAAATTCAACTATTTTGTTAGAACATTTGTAATTTTTGTTAGAAAATGAATCTTTATTTGAAAATTATTCTCCTTGTTTGAATATTCAACTGTATGGTTGAAAATTTGAGTGCTCCGGTTAAATATTTAGCATTTTAGTTGAAAATTCATCTTTTTAATTCGAAATTTTAACTGTTCTAGTGAAAGATTCATAATCATTATTGATTTTTCAATTGTAAGTTTGACTGTTTCAACTTTTGCAAAAAAATGATATTTCTTCATGGAAAATTTGAGTTTTTTCCAAAATTAATTTGTTTTGCAATGCTTGATCTGTTTTGTTAAAGGATGTTTAGAAATGTTTGCGTTTTGCGACAAATATGAATATGTTACTTTTAGTTGGCCGGGAAAATTGAAAAACTTGACCGGGAATTGAAAATCGCCCGTCAAATCGCCACCCTGTTTTGAGCAGCAAAGTAGGTCTTTGTTGGTGGTGGGGTGCTTTACCGGCTACGTTCAGTAAACTGAACTTTTGACAAAGTATGCTCACAGGCATTAGTAACCTTATCCCGCCTGCACTATTCTCATGACTGCAACTTTTCTGCGCGGTACTCGACTCCTGTATACTGACCTTAAACGTCAGATGTAATTTGATGAGAAAGCTCGGAAACCATACTCTCATTAAATTAAATATCGTGTGCTGTGACAGCATAGTTTTTCACGTCCTCGCGTGTCTACAAGAACTCGGCTGTCTCGCGCTTCGCTTCGGCCGTAAAAAAACTACTTTTCTGCCATGGTCCACAACAGCTATACGACTCCCCGAACATTCGTGCAGCAGCTGTTGTCGCTTACAAGTTCCACATAACGAGTGAACTCATCCGCTAGCCACCAGGTAGCGCCTCATTCCTCCTGTTCCAGAATACCATTGAGTCCCATGTGTCGAAATTCTTAGAATAATAAAATAGCGGTTTTTTATTCATTTTTATTGCTTTTCCTGATAATAGCGAGATTTAGTGTGTTTTCGTGAATATTTTGATACTTCAAATATTGGTCGTTACAAGGGCAGGTCGTGAATGGTACCCTTTTGCAATTCGGGATTTAAATCTTGCAAAGAAAAGCGGACTCTCATTTCAGTTCCTTTAGACTCAGAACGTCTCCTGGAATGGAAAAAAGCAATTCCTCGTCAGGATAATTACACATTGCAAAGTGGTCAAGTTGCGTGTGAGCTCCATTCTTCACCGAACAAATTGTCAGGATACGCGAAGTAAAGGATCCCGATGGCAAGGTTATGGCATCGGTATGTATATGTTTGAGAAGTTTTATACCTTCTTCACATATTGTTGAACAATCATTCAAATTGGAGTCAAATTAGGAAGTCAAAAAAAATTTTACGCATATAAGTTAACATAACAGGAAATGTCAGTGTTTTTTCTCTATGCAAAAGTATGTGAGAGTTTATTATTGTAAGGAATTTTATAGAGCTTCAACGAAAACTATTTTTTAAATTATGGAAATAAATTTTAAATTGCTTCAAAAAATGTATGTTGGTCAAAATACGTTGATTTTTAGAGGAAAGTAGACAATATGTGTGTTTTCATTTAGCAAAAAAAAAAACGATCTACGAAGTTTTATTTGAATTTTGTGCTTTCTTTTTCAAAAACTCCACATTTTTTAATCTTTCATCAATTTTGACGTAATTGAGATATTTATCGTTTTCTTTTTGTTTTTGATATCGTGTAATGTCTTTTTTGGGAATCAAACGAAAAATATAACAATCTAATCTAATATAAATATCTAATTTCTTGTTGAATTTTTACTTCCACGAATTTTTCTCGCAAACGGTAAATACGAAAAAATTTTGAGATAACACTTTGCACGCCTGAAAACGTTCTATGAAAATAATTCTTGCTCTTTTGCAATACCTTACATTGTTTGCGAGGAAAATGAAAAAATGAAATTTTTAGGAACGGAAGAATTCTCTTGGCCTCAAAAATGGTTCAGCCCGCAAGAAGCTTATAGGATGCTTTTCTAAAATCAGCAAAACATTAGAATATCAGCTTTATTAGGATAAACCATTTTTGAGGCCGGGCAAATTCTTTTTTTCCATGAAAATTTATTCTTTAATTATTCTCGCAAGCGATTGGAGAAAGAGCAAAAGAGAAAGAGGTTATTCTCATAGAACCTTTTTAGGCGAGCAAAGTTCTTTTTTGGAATTTTTTTATGTCTATCGTTGTTTACAAGAGAAATCATAAAATTTATATACACGTGTGTGTGTGTGTGTGTGTGTGTGTGTGTGTGTGTGTGTGTGTGTGTAAATATGAACAAAATTCTCCTGACGACAAAAGTTTTTTAGCCCAAATAAAGCTCATAAGGTAACTTCCTCATGAAAGTAATAATTCAACAAAAAACATGAGTGTTGGTTTTAGAAAAAAACGACCTTTCATATTTCTAGAAAAACCTCCGCCATTTTATTAATTTTAAACCTTTTTCATATTTTTCGGTGGATTTCAAAATAAGACGATAAACGCTATCAAAAACGGAAAGAAAAAGATTAGTAGAACCTTGAAAGTGTGCATAAAATATCAATTTTCGAAAATTATTGGTTGAATTTCCGAAAAAAATATTATCATCATTATCATTATATCATTAAGCCATATCCTCTTAAATTTCTAAAAAAAAATGTCTACAATGTGATTTTTTGTTTTCGAAAAGCGAACATTTTTATAAATATTTTTTAAGCAAAAAAGTTCTAATAGAATAAATTAGATTATCATTAATAAAAATTGTTTATCGCTTTACAATGTTGTTTGACATATGTGGTATTTTGAGAATGCAGCGATACATAGCACTTTTAGAATAATGTTTTTTCAATCATCCCTTTAGACTTCAATGAGTTTCATATTTTTCAAATATCAATTACCCATCGAAGAATGGTTGGTCTCAATTTTGTAAACTAAAATGATCGGGAATGTTTCGATTTAATATTAATTACAGTTGAACCTCCACAACTCGAACAGCAAGGGACCGAGACAAAAGTTCGAGTTATAGAGGTGTTCGAGATACGGAGGTTCGACTGAAATAGTATGTATGAAGATGATTTATGACGTAAAACTTAAAAAATGAAAATTTAATTAACATAGTAATAATAACAACAATATAAAAAGATATATTCAAATAAATGTTTATGTAAAATACTTTTTCAAGAATCAATCTGATGTTCGAATAATTGTTGGTCCTGAAAAGGACCGATTTTTTATAATGTGGGGAGGAGAGGGGGCAGGGGGGATTTTATTCGTTCGTGAAGATGTCAGAGATGCTGAATTGCTTTAAAATTTCAACTTTCTCTTCCGTGGCCTACGCAAAATGATGATCTCGAATTCGGAAAGTTCGAGTTCGAGCTATAGAGGTTTTTTCACATGTGTCAGTATAGGAAAGTCAAGGGACCAGGGCAAGAGTTCGAGTTAGAGGGGAATTCGAGTTATGAGTTTTCGAGTTACGGAGGTTCGACTGTAATAATTTTCCCCATGAGACCAATGGTTTTCTGAAACAGGACGATTGACGCGCCGCGCGATGGATTAGTTCACCCGCGAAGTGGAGCTTGTAAGTCACGGTGTGCCCACTCTAATGTATTTCGAGGGGGTACCTAAAGATGGTCGCGATGCAACATCAGCGACTCCAAGGGGACGTAGCAAGAACTATAGCCC
>WSXT02057114.1:0-12766 GCA_011762715.2 Neuroterus valhalla
GAAGACTTTTGTTCCAATGTCACCGGTGATTTCATCGTTGCCGGCGATTTTAATGCCAAATCTTGTGAGTGGGGCATAGCCTGGACGGATTCGAGGGGTCGTGAAGTTACGGATATGGCTGCAAGGTTGGGCCTTACCATCCTGAACTCGGGAACCTCAACCACCTTTAGGCGGAGAGGCTACCGAGAATCCATTCTAGACATCACTATGGCCTCTACAGGTGTTGCCAGGAGAGTGCGAGATTGGAGGGTTCTTGAGAATTACACAGCAAGCGACCATCAGCATATTCGCTTCCATATGGGCTGTAGTTCTCAATCATCCTCCATTCCTTGCAATCCATTGAAGAAGGGTTGGAACTCGAGAAGGCTTGATGCATCTGTCTTCCTGACAACGATTGCTGCGAATTGTGGAGGCGTGCTTGTGGATTCGGCAAGTACTGCTCTTGACAGTTCAGATGCTGAGGAATTGGCGAAGTCCACAATTGACTTGATTGTGCAAGGGTGCAATGCTTCGATGCCTAGGCGGTCTTCAAAGTGTCAGAAGCCGCTAATGTACTGGTGGACACAGGAGATTGCGGACCTTCGTCGTATCTGCTTCAGACTAAAGCGCAAGATTCCAAGGACTCGGAGGAGAAGATTGGACGCGACTCAGGCTTACAGAGATTATATGTGTACCAAGAAGGTTTTGAACCGAGCTATAAGTGATAGTAAGCATTTCAAACGGATCGAAATACAGGAATCTGTTGATCGTGATATTTGGGGTCTTGGCTATCAGATTGTGACTGGTAAGCTGTTTGGGCGAGCGCCTATCGCTATTCAGGAACCCGCCATGATGGAGAAAATAATTCAGGAACTATGAATGAACCCTGCTCACCCGCCTAGGGTTACCTTAAAGGAATCCCTGCTCGAAGCAATCCCTCTTTTTACTGAAAAGGAATTGTGGGTGGCAGCCTCGAAGATATCCTGTGGTAAGGCACCGGGGGATGATGGAATACCACCTGAGGTGATCAGGTTGATGACAAGAGAGTTTCCTTCCTTGCTACTCAACTTGTTAAATATTTGCCTCTCAGCTGGAGTTTTTCGTGCGAGATGGAAAAAGCAGAAGCTTATTCTGCTGGATAAGGGTAAGGGTGCCCCAATCACTGCGTCCTTATACAGACCTCTCTGTATGCCCGACGTGATTGGAAAGCTCTTCGAGACACTTCTACGGGCCAGGTTAAGAACGGCCATAGAAGCAGCGGGAGGCCTGGCCGAAAATCAGCATGGTTTTAGAGAAGGCAGGTCAACGGTGGGGGCCATACGTGATGTACTTCAGGAATCAGCAGTTGCTTGGAGAGGCAACTATAGGTCAATGAGTGTATGTCTTATGATCACGTTCGATGTCGAGAATGCCTTTAACTCATTGCGATGGGTATACATTCTCGGAGCTCTGGAAAGGTTCAAAGTACCTAGATATCTGCTGCGTATCATCGGCAGGTACTTCAGCGACAGGCAGCTAATCTTCGAAACATCAGTGGGGACGCGCTGCGTTGATGTAACGTCGGAAGTTGCTCAAGGGTCGGTTCTTGGGCTCGACATGTGGAACGTGGTGTATGATGGCGTTTTACGTATCGATCTTCCGGAGGGAGCGAAGCTCATTGGATTCGTGTAGGGCTATGATTGCCATGCTATCTAGGCTCATGCCCAACATTGCTGGTCCAAGGAGCTGCAAAGGCAGAGTGTTGATGAGCGCTGCGAATTCTACATTGCTGTACGGTGCTGGAGTGTGAGCAGATGCCCTTAGGTTCAAATAGCGAAGGAATGAGCTTCTAAGGGTTCAGCGTAAAGCTGCACTCAGAGTCGCTTGCGCCTATAGGTCCGTGTCCGGTCCGGCTGTATTGGTCATTGCGGGATGTATTCCGATTGACCTTCTTGCAGCCGAGAGGAAAGAAGTCTACTTGGCGAAGCAGCAAGGTGCGGATTTCGACATTCCTGCTCGTGCAAGGTTATCTACACTTCAGCCATGGGAAGAGGATTGGAAAGCCGACTCAAGAGGGAGGTGGATGGTGAGGATGGTGGAGAGTTTGAAGCCGTGGATCACCAGAAAGTATGTTGAGGTAAATTTTTACCTTACGCAGTTTCTTCCTGGCCACGGACATTTCAATAATTACCTTCATCGAAGGAGCAGGAACCGGGGCTTCAACTGCGACTACTGACCAGGAAGGGTGGATAGTGTTGAGCACACGTTCTTTGAGTGCGACAGATGGGCGGCTGATAAGAGGAAACTAGAGCTTGAGGTGAACACCGACATTACGCCAGACAACATCGTGCGGTTTATGGTTGGCTCCCGCAACAATTGGGATGCTAAAGCCCAGTAGGTGGAGAGTGTACTGCGGCGTAAAAAGAGGGAAGAACATCTAAGAGACAGTGAGGTTGATCCTTAAGGGTCCAAACGCGTCGAAGGTCGACGAGCCCGAGTGCATCAATTCGCACTGCTGAGGACGATGCGTGCGTGTTGGGGCGGATATGGATTAGCGAAGATAGCCTGTAATCCCAGCTGGATGTGCAGAGGAAAGCCGAAGCTCGGCCGACTGGCCTTACTCCCATTTCCCTGAAGTAATGCAATAAGCGGTTCCGGGGAATTGGGTTGGCATGGAATGAGGAGTTTAAGGTTTATTGGGTAGGTGCCGTTTCGGTAAGTCCCACCCTCAGATTCGTTCCTTGTGGGCCATGCGTTTCCTGGTCCCCAAAGTCCCTGGACCCTCTGTATTTCAGGGAAGCTCCGAAGTTTGTGACGAGCGCTGAGTAAATTCTGCTGCTCATTTTCTACGCTAGGTCTCGTATGTTCGCTTCAAGAATGCGCGGTTCTAATTTGAATGCGAATTTCATATAAAGCTACGAAATAAATTATAAGAAAGAGAATTGGCATGTGATTTGTCAAATCGACAAAACCAGAGTTGCGCGTTACATCCAGGGGAGTACCGAAGTTGAGCAGCATTGGGATCAGGTTGTTCTTGGATGGGTGAACAAAACTAAAAGGATCAAAATAAAATAAATTCAAAAAATTTTGAAAATTATAAGAGCGTTTTTGAACATTTTTAAATTTATTTTCTAGTTGCCTGGTCAACATTTTCTCTCGTCCTATTTCCTCTCTCAGCATATAACCTGGACAACTCCAGCTTGGCCCCATGACCCATCTCAGGAATCTCTCTTGCAGACCTTCTTTACTCTTGTATTCCTTCCAACCCCATATCTCTACTCCGTAACTTACCACTGACCATACTGGCACATCGAACATCCACACCCTCATCATCCAGTCGTCCTTAAACCTTCACCTGCAATTTGTTTCCTCTCCCTGCTTCGAACCAGAATCCTAGGTAGCAGAACTCCTCCACTAACTCCACAACAACGTTATCTATTTTCCATTCATACCTTACCCTAGATCTTCTATTTCTAAAACACATCAGCTTAGTCCTACTCACATTTATCCTTATGTCCTTTTCTCTTACGTATTCTTCAGACACTTTCATCATCAGATTCATTCCTCTTTCGTCATCCGCTACTAGCACTACATCGTCTATGTATGACTACAAAAACAGTTTGCCTGTTCCTAGTATCGTCTCCTCTTTTCCCTTCGTATTTATCTTCTCCTCTAAGTCTGCTATTAGGACGCCTAATAGTAGATGACCCAACGGATACCCTTGCCTAAGTCCTCGTCCTGTCTAGAATCTCTCTCCTTTCTTTTCTCCTATCTTGACCCTTATCTTTATCTCCACAAATATGTCTTTTATCCTTTTTTTGAAAGCGTCTTCTATTCCTCTTTCATGGCCTTCCAAAGAACTCTTCTGTTCACGAAATCAAACGCTGCTCTGAAATCCACGAACAGTGCAACAAGTTTTCCTCTCTCCCGACCCAGGTTTCTATTTACCAAAAAACTGAGCACATATATAATATCTATGATTCCCATACATTTTCTGAAGCCAGTTTGGTTATGTGGTATACGTCCCCTTTCTTCAAATTGTCTTTCTAGTCTCTTCCTAAGTACTTTCGCGTAAATGTTATAGCCTGCTGAAATGAGCGTGATACCTCCATACTCCTCTACCTTACTTCCCTCTCCTTTCTTAATCAACGGTACTACCAGGCCTGTCTTCTATTCTTCCGGCCACCCTTTGCCCCTCCAGCCACATTGCAAATCTGCCACATCTCTTTCTTTACCCCTTTCCGGCCATATTTCAGTGCTATATTCTCCAAGCCATCTCCACCAGTTGCTTTGTTTCTTTTCAGTTTCATGATTGCTTCATTTACATCTTTCCGACTTATCTCATCCCCCCTGTCCTCATCTCCCGCTGCTGCCTTTCTTCCTTCGCCCTTTTCAAAATTTTCCGCTCCCCCTTGCAAAGGCTCCAAATGTTCTGTCTGTTTGTCCATTCCTATTACCCCATTTATTCCCTTCCTTACCCCCCTTTCTTTGTTTAAAAATTCCCATTCCCTTCCTTTCCTTGCCGCTTCTTCCATGTATCTTACTTTTTCCTCCTGTCTCTTGTCGCTTAATATCCTTTCGTGCGCTCGTCTCCTTCTATTAGATTTTATTTTCTATAGTTCCCCTTACCTCCCTTTCCTGCATTTTTCTACACTTTCCTTCATTACATCTCTACTTTCCCTAAATTTATCATCTCACCATTCCCTCCTTCTCTCCTCTAAATCTTCTATCGATCTTACCTCCTCCCTCACCTTCTTAATCTTTATTTCCAGTTTTTCTAGAAGCGTATCTGCTCTTCCTTCTCCCATACTCCCTGCCTCACGATTTTCCATTTTTTCTCTAAATTCTCTCAACTCATCCTCCCCCCAACTGCCCATGTTTGATCTTCTTGCCTTCCCTCCTTTTCTCTTCCCTCTGTCATGCCTAGGACCTCTACCTCTCGAAGTCGCTATCAACGGGAATTGCTCGGAACCTATCTCGTTACCTACTTCCATTCTGAACATCATGCTTCTTATTCTTTCTTCTACAAGTAAGTTATCTGTTACTGTATCTCCTCTATCTGTGAACGTTATCTCCCCTTTTCCATCTCTCTTAGTATTGCCTTAGTATTGTTAGATTCTTACTCATTTAGAAGGAGAGAGTACGCAACGGCCGAATCATGTCAGTTTCTTGTGGGGTAAGAATTTATCAAATATATTTCAAATATATATTTTGGAGATACATAGAACTCCATGTTCAGAAACGAAAATTCTCCTAGAAGATACAAATCTTGGAGTTGATATGATAAATTCAAAAGAGAAAAAGAGTAATTATCGAAAATATACTTATTAGTAATAATTGGAATAAAGCATTCGCATAATGGAATGATTCAATGATAAATCATGAAAATGAATTCATGAAAAAGTAGAATAAATATAAAGTAATAATGAAAAGAGAAGTGAAATCCCTCACGAAAACATTAAAAATGTTAACAAAGAGCTAATTCATCGTTTTTTGTCTTGAATGAAAAAATTCTTAGCGTGAATGAACTCTCAAGATAATATATTAGTTATTCAAAGAATAAGTTGACAATGTTTCAATCATAAGTTTTCGAACATGAGTTTTATTATAAGATATGTGTTAATGTAAAAAAAATTTCGGGAACAGAAATTGTAAAATTCAAGCGAACAAGCTCTAAAAAAAATTTTTTGAACTTTTTAATCGTTCTCACTACATTTGCGGTCAGAAGTTTTTCATTAAGATAAAAAACGATGAATTAGCTCTTTGTTCACATTTTTAAATATCTATTACAACAAAAATCTATGTAATTATATTTCAGTGTATATTCCGATTCGAACGCGAGACAGAAGACATTGACACAAAATAAATCTATTTGAAATATATTCTTCATATTCATACTAACTCAGAAAAAAATCAAAAGGAAAAAAACCGATGGTGTTTCGAGAAAATTCAGCTTGACTTTTACCAGAAAAACTGCCGCTGTTTTTTAGATATTTTAGGTTTTCTCAGTTTTTTGGAGGTTTTGAAGGAAAAAATTAAGATCTATCATAATGAGGAGAGAAATGACGAATATCTATTATCCTTCGCATACTACAACACTTCGAAATTGGTTTCGATGGATTCGTGATAAGCGACGTCATCAGCCACTTGGGCTCACCCAGCCTGACCGCTTAAAAATGAATATGGCTTGGAGAAAAGAATCCGCAGGATTACTTCATAGCAAAATAAATGAATAATTCTTATGAAATCATTTTACTTTTCTGTTTCAAATAGTCGGATTATTCTAGTATTTCGAATGAAGACTATTCCACTGGCCCAGTCAGATCTTCCTGATATCATTTTGCTCAGGCAGAAACTAAGGAAATTCTTCTTCAATATCATAGAAATTGTAACTCAAATCGGAAACTGAATTGGAATCGGGATTGTGTTTTAATTTGACTTTCAAAGAGGAGGAAAAAGTGTATTTCATATACAAACTCTTTAATGAAGAACAAGATAACTGACATCAAACCAAAGGTTAATTTCACTTTTAATCGTTTACTATAAATAAATGTCGAAATAATACATTATTATAATCTTTTTCTCCTGTACATCTGAGGAGATATATCGATTCAAAGGAAACATAGTGTACAGTTTTGTATTAAAAACTACATGAAGCAATGAACATTGTCCAATATTAATTTATTTTTGAACAATATATTGTATGTATAAGTAGTGAATATTTCGAAATCGTGGACCGACAACGGATTTTCTTCAAGCTTGAATTTAGAACAAAAAATTTGTTGTGAATTCGAAGAAAGTATGAAAATCATTCACGTTTGATCTGCAAATATCATTGAGATGATTTGTGATTTCTTGGGAATGTTTACTGAATAATATAATTATATTCTATTGATAATGGAGGCAAAATACTATTTTAAATATCATACAAATTTTTCAATTTGCCTTGAACTTTTGAAATTACATGAGGAGAATTCGCAAATTTTTTCGTCATTCGTCAGATAAATCACATGAAATCCGAATGATATATTTTATTTTTCGATCAGAAATATTTCCCAAATGGTTTTAGACAATTTTCCCTGTAGGATAAAATCCTGTATGATTTCTGTAGGATAAAATAAAACGACCTAGAATTGGTTGCCGTTTAAAATTATTGAATTAAATATTTCAATAAATAATAAATTTCTCAAAATACAATAGGCAATCTTGGAATTATCAATTATATTTAGAACATTTTTATATACATGTACACATACACAAACACACACACACACACACACACACACACACACACACACACACACACATATATATATATATACACATAAAAACACACACACACACACACACACACACACACACACACACACACACACACATATATATATATATATATATATATGTGTGTAGAGAGAGAGAGAGAGAGAGAGAGAGAGAGAGAGAAAATGAAACATTGGTGTTACAACCGCCGCAGTTTACACCTGGGAGCAACTGTCACTCAGGAAAGATAACACAAGCTCCCAGTGTTACTAACCAAGGAAGGCATCCCACCTCCAAGAGCAACGATGACGAGAAAAATTAATTCAACTGAATATCCTTGATGATGTCGCTGTTTGTGTTCTCTAAGGTCTTTGTACCTCTCCTTTTTCTCGGTTTCCTTGCCTTGGATGCTGCAGTCGGCCAGCGCCGAGAATCCGATCACGAGCATGGTTCGGTCACGTTTGTCAAGGAGCACGATGTCAGGTCTTGTGTGTTGGATAGGGGCTATTGTCGAGAAATCGTAATTCCAGTAGATTCGGCACTCCTTGTTCTCAACAATAGACTCCATTCCCCTTGGAGCGTTTAGCGGGGCAGGGTCGCGGCCAACGCCATAAGAGCAACAAAGATGGTGGTAAAGCACTCTCAAGGCAGCGTTGTGTCTGTACCAATACGTCGTTCCTGCGTAAATAGGGCAATTGGATATTATATGCCATAGATGCTCAGGGAGTTTAAGAAACGTTCTGCACCTTTCGCTGGAAACCTTTTGACGTAATATGCTTCTACGGTATGCTAAAGTGGTAAGCGCTTCCTGTACCTACACTTTGAGAAGTGACGCATCTTGCTAGAGTATTGCACTGTTCTCACTTTCGATGTTGAGTTCCAGGTAATGGATTCCAGCTGCCCTCTCCGCGGCTTTGTGAAGGAACGCTCCTCCCCCACTCATTTCGTGATTCCCGACCACTGCTGGGAGCGGATCTCTACCGTTCGCGATGATATGAATAGTACTTAGGATAATCCGGTTGTATAGGCATTCAAGATTGAGGAGTCCGCGTCCACTTTCACGGCGTGCGATGTAATAAATGCGGAACGGACGAGTTGATATGCAAGCTTTTCCCATATGCATCATCTTGCACGTAGTAATGGCAAGTAATGTCAAGGGCCTTGAGCTTGTTCTTTGTGCATGGGATTCCCCAAAGGAATAGAGTAGAACTGGGACGGCAAGCATGTTAGTCGCAGATATCTTGTTCAACGACGACAGGCTGGATGACCAAATCCATCGAAGCAGCTGCTTGTATCTGCTTTGGAGAACCTCCTTTACTGATGTTTTAACCTGAATGCGGCTCTCAGGCACAGCCAGGTATTTGTAGGTCTGTTGAACGCTAAGGTGTCTAATAGCACTTCCATCAATAAGCTCAGGGTCCTTATCTATACCTGCTATTCGTCCAAGTTTCAGATGAATCTTGGCAATGGCACACTTATCCAATCCAAAGTCCATACCGATTTCTCGTGTGTACCTTGTGCATTTTTTCTGAATTTCAGTTGCTCCAAAAAATTAAAATTGATGAAAGGGAAATATATAGAGATCCCAGAGAGCAGCTAGAGCGACTCCACCAAAGGATATTCGGTTAAAATAATTGTTCTCATCATCAGGGCTCTTGAAAATGCGCCGCCTTCACTGGTTAGTAACCTCAAAGCCATAACCGTGTGCTAGGAAAATACCGTGGCATCGAATAAATTCGAATCGAACGCTGAAAGAGTGGCGCAATCCATTACTGTAATTGTCACTTTTGTCATCTGGAGACATGGAGTTTACAGAAAACCCACTCATACAAACAGATACATACATGACCCTTCCCAACACCACCCGTCTTAAAAGCAGTCGGTCAAACGAGAAGAAGCAAGTGAACACAATCTACTCAAGGAAGCGAGAGAAAAACAACCACCATCCTACCCTACATCCGAGGTATTACAGAACAAATAGCTAGTATTAAAACCACTTGCAAACATTTGACAACTTGAAAGGAAAAAGGGTACCTGTCACTGATCCGGGAGACCATAAAATCCCTTGCTCTTATGGAAAAGTCGTAATTGGAGAAACCATGAGAGCGTTGAGCCAACGTATAAAGGAACATGAGAGTAAAGTCAGACTGGAGCATTTCACGCAATCAGCATGAGCTAAACTTCACATCGACACAGGACGTAGCATTTTATTTCACAAAGCAACCGTCATCGTAAAAACGATTAAAATCTTACCAAGAAGGCATAAATAAGCAATTGAAATCATTAAACACCCTACTCACATCAATTGGAATAATGGACATAATACCAATCCGATTTGGCTTTCCATCCCGCCGGTTTTTTTAAGAAGACTAGATTGTCGGAGCAGGTTTGATCAGTCCCCACAGTAGAGCCTTTGACTAATCACAGGTATCGTTGAGAGCATAGATGAGAACCACATTAGATGAAACCTAATCTTTAGGTCAGCCCTGAAGATGTGCACTGGAACGTTCACAAAAAGTCCTGTTTTCACTATTCTAAGATCTTCATACGAGCTTGATTTATTCCTATAAGCATATCAAAAATATAATTATCGCATTAACCAACAATACATACGTTCCTCAATGATACCATTAAAAATCTACTTATAACCACACGGAGAGGAGTAAACCCGAGCTGTTACTGCCAAGAGCGCAACTGCTGCTCGACAGTTGCGGAAGGGAGGGAAACTGTAACAGTAACTGCACGATCATGAACTGTTCATGCGTTACACCGTATCCGCTTAGAATGAGACCGTAAAGCCAAGCGGCGTCGGAGCTACGGTCCTGGCAGTAAGGGGTACTGCGCTTATACGGCAACTGCGACGGCGCGCGAGGTTTTACGCTGTGACTGTCAATGTGAACACGTAGTTTCTCTGATAAACATTTTTCAATATACTCGTTTCATCAGCATAGGATGTAGGAAATATTCCAAGCTTTTTCTGAATATAATCTGAAGTATATGATACTTGATGATTCCTAATTGCAGATAAATAATTTTTTTTCCTTCTATTAAAATAATATAAAAGGATGTAAGAATGGAAATGATTACATAAGTTCGCCATTTCTTCCCGAATATATAAGAAAATAAACAAGGTAGACTAGGTGAATATATTTACCTGAATTGTTTCGAGCTATCACGGAATTCCGGAAGAATGTGGAATCCAAATCTAAAAAAAATATAATTATATCAAATTCTAATTCAGCTACTTCGTATACTGCACTATACGTCCAGTCAGCCCGAAATGAACATGTTTATACATTTTTCCAGCCATACTAAGTTTTTGATGAAAAAAAAATAGAAATCGGCCGGCTCGAAGTATAGGGGTGAACGAAGTAACTTTATTATAATTTTTTTAAAGCAATTTAATCTTTTTTCATATTATTTTTACCATTCAATAGAACGAACAAATAGCTTGAAGGAACTTCCTCATGTTTTTCAAACTCTAAAATAAGAAAGTTGTGCAGCTTTTTATCTATAAAATCAGAATTTGGCAACACGAATTTTTTTGCAAGATACCAAGGTAATGGCAATGAGTGGTAATGGCATATTCGTATAAGAAGAAAATATAGCGAATGCGGAACATACACTTACACACATCATACACTTGAGGAATTAGGAATTCTACATTTGTGAACCTACGAAAAATTACAGTGATCGGACAAAATCTGTACATTCATTTTTCTTAACAATTATCTCTGAAATAAAACTATTTCTTAAAAAGAGACCTTCACCTAACCTAATTTTTGTTTCGGTCGATATTCTCCTCAGTGATAGACACCTACTAAAGGTTTTCTGAGAAAAATCAAGAAGGCACAGTTTTGGACCATTTTCGAAAAATGCATTGGGAGAATTGCGAGCGGATGATCATTGAGCTAGCGTAAACGTATTTGCAAGCACCTGGTAGCTCACCTGCTAAAGCGTTTGGCTGCTAGTCGCAAGGTTGCATGCTCGATTCTCGCTGCCTGTACTTTTTTTGGATGCGAAACTGTTTATTTATTCATTCCTTCATAATTTTTAATAAAATTATAATTTTCAATGATTGTTCAATAATTTTGAAGAAATAAAAACCCTGTTTCAACTCTTTATTATCTTTCGTTTGGAAAGTAGGGATTTTCTTTTAAATTAATTGCTATTTAATTATTTGTAGAATTCATATTTTTAATTTAAATCACAGAATAAGTGTTTCAAACGGAAATTGCAATTTTAAATACGAAATCAAAATGTTTTATACAAAATACAAAAAATAAAACCCAGGAATAATGGTGAATTATCTTTTAAACACTTATTAACTTCCATTAACATTTATTTTGAATAAGCAGGGCGGTACTACGTAATCATGATGATACATATGTATGATAATTATTCAGAATAAATTTGAATGTGAGTTAATAAATGTTTAAAAGATAATTGACAAAATTAATTGAAAAAATAATTAATATCATTCCTGAGTTTCATGTTCGCTTCTTTATATAAAACATTTTGATTTCGTGCAATTTTCGTTTGGAACGCTTATTATAATAAAGAATTAAAATAGAGTTTTCATTTTGAAAAAATGAGTAAACAATCAATAAAACTTAGAATTTTATTTAAAATCATTAGAAAATGAATATAAAAACAGTTTCGCATTAAAAAAAAAGTGCAGGCAGCGAGAATAGAGCCACGTATCGGCAGTGACTAATTCTGCCCTATACCAGACCGATTCAAGTGTATCGTTTTCGGGTACCTAACAGTAACCGCTACGGTGTCAGCAGCGCTATTTCGGCTCAGAGCCGCAGCAGTTACAGTTTGCCTACAGCCGGAATTTTCTTCTTGACTGCTGCGGTCAGCGCAGTAGCTATACCGGTGTAAACAGTAACAGCTCGGGTCTGCTCCTCTCCGTGCACTCAACTATTTGGATGAGGTGTTCGAACAATCTTTCAAATACTTTAGACGGAAATTCAAACCATATACTTTTAATAAAGGAAATTGGATGAGTGCAGAATATTTTTTATCAGAAAATGATAAACATGAGTCAAAAATTTTTCCTGGTAATGCTTATGTGCTTTTTTTGAAGGTTATTTCCACTCCAGTACTTTGAACGGAAAATCTCCCATGGTAATCGTTTCCTGTAAATCTAGATTTTTAGAGAGGAACGCTTCCTACACTTGTCTTAAAGTATTTTTATGGCTCAGTGGTCTTATCGAACAATTTGCCATGGACATAGTTTTCTGTACTTCATTTGAGAATCCCCTGTGCTTTTCAGTTTCGCAAAATGTTGATATCATCCTTGATCTTCAATGGATTTTTAAATAATCATAACGATGAATTTAAACATTTTTCTGGCAAGCATCGCTTCCTACACTCATTTTGAAATTATTTCCCATCCTTATATTCTACTTGGAAAAGTTCCTGGGTAAGGGAAGCTTCCTGCATGCACCTTGCCCCCTTGATCCTCTCATCTTTAATGGTTTTGGTTCTTGAGAAATGATGATTTCCTTCTCTAGATAGAAGACGCTTTCTGCATATATGT
>WSXT02057125.1:0-27319 GCA_011762715.2 Neuroterus valhalla
ATGTATTACCAACTCCGATGGAGGGGGGGGGGGGGGCTCTGACCCCCTCTCCTAACCACGCCACTGTTCAAGAGTATTTACAAGTCTTCTACAGGACTTAGGAGAATTACATACATTCCTAGAAAATTATAGAGAATCGACGAGTATATCGCATATTTCTAGAGAATTCTCCAAGAATCCAAGAGAATTTTACAGATTTATAGAGTTCCACAAGAGTTCACGGGGATCACACATTCCGCAGATACTACAAAATTCAACAGTACTCACAAGCCGCTTAAAGAGTTCAGGAGAATTTCAGAGATTTCGAGAGAATTCCAGAAGAATTCAAAATATTTCTACAGATTTTTCCAAGACTTCTCGAATTCAATAGATTTCTGAAGAATTCAACAGTGATCACGAGCCTCTTACGGAACTCAGAAGAATTTCAAAGATTCCTAGAGAATTCCACAAGAATTCTAAATAATTCTGCGGATTTTTGAAAAACTTCCAGAATTTGAGTGACTTCCACAGAATGCAGCAGTGTTCACGAACCTTTCACAGAATTTGAGAGCATTTTTCAGATTTCTAGAGAATTCTACAAGAATTCAAGATAATGCTACACAATATAAATGTCTAAACTGCTTCTGTACTGTTACAGAATGGAACGTTTTGAGGAAAGATATTTGCTCCAATTTTTGTATATCGTTAAAGTGTGAAACTGCACCAGTCACTCACACCCTACTGCAAAAGTGAACAAATTAGAAATTATTCGAAAAAAAACTTTGTTATTATTTTCGACTCGATTTTCTTTTTTGGAATCCAAGAATATAAAAATGTATTTTGAATACCGGGACACCCTATATTTATGGGGAAAAATCTGAAATGCATGACACACACAATTGATTGACGTTTACAATGTTCATATCTCTTCTTTGTCTTTCTGACGTGTGTCAGTGTTCGATCATTTTATGAGTCCAGAAGAGTTCAAAAAGACAGGAAATGCATAAGTGTTAATAACTTTAATTTTGGGATCGAACTGAGAGAACTCTTTAGAACCAATTTGAGTCTTTTTGTGGTGGCAGTCATTAGGCTTCTGTTTACTTGCATATGCTGGATACCCTTAGACTAAAGAATATCCGGATGTTTGAATGAATCGCTCTCAGCAATTAACTCAATATGAGGCACTTAGAGGAAGAGGGAAGTAACTTTTATTTGAAGGGGAAAGTGCACCAGAAAAACTGTGGTAGAAAAAGGAAAACAAATACCATGTTCTGGTAAATTGAAATAAAATATTGATAGAAGGAGACTGCGATAGAATATTGGACCTTGGTAAAAAGCAACTGCAGTCATCTGGTGATAAAGTGCAACAAAGAAAATTTAGTGGAAAAACGAGACGGAATAGTAGGTAGTGGAAAACAGCAATGGGCGCGATTTGGCGGTAAAACGCGACAAAATAAATTTTGAGGAAAAACGAGACAGAATAGTAGGGAAGGGAAAGAGCGACTTATGTCGTTTAGTGTTAAAGCACGATGAAATTAATGTTAAGAAATTTCGAAATCAATTATAATAACGAAATTAATGTTAACAAATTTCGATAAGAAAATATTTCAAGAAAAAAGTGAATTAGAAGAAAAATTTAAAGAACACGCAGTTTCATTTTTTGTACATATTTATCATTTTGTAATAGTTTGCAACATTTTGTAACGTTTTGCAACAATAGGAATCGAAATCAAGCTCTGAAGAAAAACATACTTTATCACGGAATTAATGTAGTACATTTAAATGTTACATAATAATTATTATAATAATATAATAACATGCTTTCAAGGGAACCTCTGGGTCGCCTAATTTTTCTTTTTGGTCAATACTCTCCTCAGTGATAGACACCAACAAGAGGTTTTCTGAGAAAAATCAAGAAGCCTCAATGTTGGACTATTTTCGAGAAAATGCATTTTAAGAATCGCGAGCGGATGGTTATTGAGATAGCGTAAATTTATTTGCAAGCACCTGATAGCTTACCTGGTAAAGCGTTTGGCTGATAGTCTCAAGGTTGTACGCTCGATTCTCGCTGCCTTCACTTTTTTTTTCTTTTTTTTTCATTGAAATTTTCGGAAAATATTCTTCGATAGTTTTACTAACAATTTATGAAATAAAAAAAATTCGATTTTTTAAATCGTCTAAACCTATTGCCCCCTTATTTAATTACTTGTAGTATTTATATCTTTGATTTAAATTAGGAAATCAACATTTCAAACAGAAATTGCAATTTTAAATACGAAATCAAAATGTTTTAAACAAAATATAAAAAATAGAACACAGAAAAAATAGTCAATTATCTTTCAAACATTAATTAACTTACTTTGTTAACTTTATTTTATTTATTTAATATATATTTATTAATGTTGTTAATAAAAGTTACTAAATTTCAAAGATAATTGACTATCATTCCTGTGTTTTATTTTTTGTATTTTGTATAGAACATTGCAATTTTCGTTTAAAACACTTATTTCCTCATTTAAATTAAAAGTATAAATACTAAGAATAATTAAAAAATTAATATTTTTAACGGAAATACACAACTTTCTAAACAAGAGATAATAATAAATGAAACAGAGTTTTCATTTAAAAAAATGATTAAACAATTATTAAAAATTAAAATTCTATTAATTAATATTAAAAATGAATAAATAAACAGTTTCGCAATAGATTCTTCTTCGTTTTTCAGAAAACCTCTCGTAGGTGTCTATCACTGAGGAGAGTATCGACCAAAACAAAAATAAGCGAACCTAAAGGTTCCCTTGCAAGCATATTATTATATTATTATAATTATTATAATGTAACATTTGAATGAATTGCAATAATTTCGTGATAAGTATGTTTTTTGTCAGAGCTTGATTTCGATTTCTGTAGTTACAAAATGTTACAAAATGTTGCAAACTATTACAAAATAACAAAAATGTACAAAAAATGAAACTGCGTGTTCTTTGGATTTTTCTCCTAATTCTCCTTTTTCTTGAAATATTTTCTCATCGGAATTTGTTAACATTAATTTCGTTATTATGATTGATTTGGCAACTTCTTAACATCAATTTCGTCGTGTTTTACCACTAAACGACATAAGTCGCTCTTTCCCGCTTCCTACTATTCTGTCCCGTTTTTCCATAAAATTTATCTTGTCGCGTTTTACCGCTGAATCGCGTCCGTCGCTGTTTTCCACTACCTACTGTTCCGTCTCGTTTTTCCACTTAATTTGTTCTGGTGCACTTTATCACTAAATTACTACAGTTGCTTTCTACCAAGGTCCAGTATTCTATCGCAATTTACTTTTGCCAATATTTTATTTCAATTTACCAAAACATAATATTTGTCTTCCTTTTTCTACCACAGTATCGAAAGACCCTTTATTTATATTTTGTGAGAGGCCTAATAGGATATTTATCAAGGCATGTCCATTCCTCAGCGGAAATCTCAACATACCAGAATATTTGCAGGTCCTTGAATTCTAACAAGTACTGTAGTTTCTCAGGCTTACAACGTAATTTTTCTCGTGGAATATAGTGTTATTCCACATTTCTTGTATTTTTTCTCTGCCCTTGTCCAACACACTTAAAGTATTATGCTGATAATTCCAATGATGTTCAAAACCGATTACCTTTCCTCTTTGATTTCAACCCATTGAAACATTTGCACTCTCCTTTTCAATTTAACGCTTTCAAGTATTATTCCATATTCTGGTTCGGTTAAAGGCTCTGACACTTCTATAGGTCCTGATAAGTAAACTAAATGACCTTCGTACTCAGGCTGGAGCGTTGCTGGATTAGAAAGTACTAAAACATTGTTTAGAGCTTCATCTAGAGAATGCGCAACTTTTACAGCTCTCCCCTGTGCAAATAAAACTGTATTAATGCAACTGTAATTTTAATGCATTCGTTTATTATCGACTTGAATATTTTACATTCCTTTTATACCTCATTCCAAAAGAGGAGACACATGCCGATTGCGAATAGTATAGAGCCAATAATAGCAGTAAACCATGACTCTTTTAATTGATCAGATACTGTCATTGAATGATGATTAAGGCCTAATGGCCTAATATCTCGATTTGGATGTCTCAGATTATTTCCATTTACTTCATGAATTGTACCATTTTGCTATGTCAAATACAAGAAATTCTTATATATTATTTTGTATGTAGAGGTATATCTAATACCGAGAAAGGGCGTATTCTTCCCGCCTCACAAACCATTACCTGTTGGCTAATCGCCCATGCGACCGGTTGACTTTAAACGAAACTTTTTGATACTAGACAAAAGTAAAACTTAGAAAAATTATTGTATCATTTATTTCCTACCAACCGAAATTGCAGTTGAAATATCAGAAAAAATGATGTCAGATAGAGCACCCGGGAATCACGCATTGGCTCGCGAAAAACGGCTTATTTCCACAATAAATACAAGAAAAATAATGCACAATTCACAATGTGTAATCACGTTATTGCTTAATTTAATTTCTAAGAATGCACCAGAACCCCGATCCAAGCTCCCGCGGTTAATCTTTTTCCTAGATTGACGGTCGTCGAGGAGGGGATCCGGGGGTAACAAGCGGAAGCCGTGTCGCGAGCTGTGATATATCAACAGAGAAGCGCACAGTACGCGAAAAGATTAAACACGCGCTTGAATATTTCACATTTATTCTCAAATACACGCGGAAAATGTTCTCCTCTTAATTAATCTCCGTAATGAAAAATGATGTACCCTTTATAATAAAGAAAAATACACATTAGAAAATCATACGGTTAATTAATATTACAGTGTAAGTGTCAGTCCTTCTTTTACGTTTAAAATCTTGGAAGACCTAATTTTTGAATTATAAAAAAAAAAAAAAAAAAAAACAAAAAAAAAAATTCTAAGGTACGGGAACGTCCCATCATCAAGTTCCTATTTCAGGTGAGACCTCGAAATAAGATAATCGAACAATTCCAAATATTCTCTAAAATTGCTAATTGTATACTGATGTTATATAGATTTTTGATGGTTCGAAATCAATTTATCAACTTCGATCCCGTTGTTTTTTCATGAGATGTAAGGTTATTGCTCACATTAAAATATATTACTATAAACCTAGAGGGGCCGGCGAAACCCTCGTGTGTCTTTAGGACACGGAGCGACCCAAGTATGACTGCTCTTTGCATCCTCTCGGCAAGTGCCGTGGCATATTTTTGGCACACGAGGATGGCTTTAGGTTGCTCACCAGTGAAGGCGTCGCATCTCCAAGAGCACCGATGATGAGAACAATTAATTCAACCGAATATCCTTGATGATGTCGCTGTAGGTATTCTCTGAGATCTTTATATCTCTCCTTTTTCTCGGTTTCCTTGCATTTGATGTTGTAGTCAGCCGGCGACGAGAATTCGATCACGAGCATGGTTCGGTCACGTTTGTCAAGGAGCACAATGTCTGGTCTTGTGTGTTGAATAGGGACCATCGTCGAGAAATCGTAGTTCTAGTAGATTCGGCATTCCTCGTTTTCATATATATATATATATATTAAGTTTTACAACCGCCGTAGGGTCCGCCTGGGAGCAACCGTCATTCAGGAAAATGGCACAAGCTTCCAGTTGAACCGCGGTATAACACATCTATGGCCACGTCTCACGATGGTGAGATGAGTGAACACGCATATGTATATTTCTTTGGCATCGAACTGATGGGCCTATGACAAAGCCACTGAACGCGTCCTCAGGTTGCGGATAGAGGGTCCCTGTGCCGATGGTTTCTGCTGAGCACGGTTACGAAAAATAATAAGCAGTCACGGACAATTAACCAGGGATGGTCAAGAACTAAAAACTTCCAAGCTCAGGCATAAACAACCGTGCTGAAAGCTGAATGGCACCTGGGTGTGGTGTCCTTTACGGTGTCTCCATAATAACGGGCGACCTTTTGGAGTATACAGCCCTTCCCTAGCTACTCGTGGGAATAACAATGGAAAATAACAACTCAAATCCAATTATTAATGCGGTTCATAATGATCGAACGCGCAGAGTACCTGACAATGGTTCGGCCAGTATTGCCAATCGGTCCAGAGTTCGGGGTGCTGAATTAAATGGAAACACGATGACGAACTGGCGAGACAACCGACATTATTTATGGACGGATGAACTCGATAATGACCTGCTTAGTTGCTATGATGCCAGTATTGTCCCTAACCGCAGAGGTTACATGGTGCGCCTGCACACTCTGTGGTGCCAGAAACACCCAAAGCTCTCGCCACTTTCAAAGAAACTGTTTAGAAACCGTGCCGTCAACATTTCGTGGATAAGAGGTGTACGCGGAACGCTTCCTCAACAGCTGCAAGAACCAACCGCAGAAGAAAATCAGGAAGCGACATTGAGACCAACTGCTGAAGCAAGGCTCCCCTTGAGGGCCCATAGCGATTTTAGGACAAGGAGAAAAGTTGAAATTCAGGTTTCTCCCAAGCCCCATGATCTGGCTAAAATGGATGCTTTCCTTCGTGATGACCTCTCAGAAGATGCAGACCTCCAGACCATCACTTGTTCAATTTATGATGCGGCGAGAGCTTTGGGTGATTCAAATAGAAGGTCCAAACCAACGATTGATGAAAAACCCAAAAAGCACTTGCATTAACTAAACAAGAAGATTGGCTGGGCAAGACAAAACGCGTCCCGTATGCAGTGTGTGATTGACTACATAAAATCTGATAAGCCTTTTACGGCAAGGGTCCAAAAGTTCGCTAATGAAATGAGGATCCATCATCACACATTGAAAATGTCAAAGCTGCTGAACATCAAGCAGCACCTTGTTGAAAAAATTCGAGTACTATCTGACGCAAGGAGAAGAATTAAAAAGAGGGAGGGATGGTTCAGGGAGAATCAAAAGTTTCTCGCTGACCCATCGCGCCTCTTTAGCGATCCTCCTGTTCTTGTCAAAAAGCCACCAGAGTCCGGAGAAATCGAGACATTTTGGAGGAGATTTACGAGGTAAAACATCCATTGCTGCTGGTTCAGAATGTAGTAAGAACTTTCGGTGGAAGAAGTTCACTTCTACACACCAACATCCGGCTCGCATCTTTACCTCATATTTGAAGTCGGAGATCCCTATTCCGCAGTGGCTGGTATTAGGATGCACTGTACTCCTACCGAAGAAAGGCGACTTGTCCAAACCAAGGAACTATAGACCAACAACTTGTCTGAACACGGTGTATAAGATCTTTACATCTATCCTAAATGACAGGATTGTTCGGATAATTGGACCTCTATGGAGTGAGATTTACGAACAACGAGGATCGAAAAGAGGCGCAGCAGGATGTCGGGAAAACCTGCCGCTCGACAGGAGTGTCTGCAAAGACGCTGCAAACCACAAACGCGATCTGTCGATGGCCTGGATTGATAACCAGAAAGCTTTTGATTCAACTTCTCATAGACGCGATGAGCCCTCTCTCCTGCATCATACTACTGCCTCTATCCCTCGCACTCCGTGATTCTCGTGGATACCTCTGTGGCGGAACTAATGTTCGTGAGCATAAGGTCACTCATATATTTTATATGGATGACCTAAAGATCTATGCTTCTGGAAAAGAGCATCTCGAAGATTCTCTTAGTATCGTCAGGAGGTACACACGAGGAATCGGTATGGACTTTGGATTAGATAAGTGTGCCAAGATTGATCTGAAACGCGGACGCATAGCAGGTATTGATAAAGACCCTGAGCTTGTGGACCGAAGTGCTATTAGACATCTTAGCGCTGGAGAAACGTACAAATACCTGAGCGTGCCTGAAAGCCGCATTCAGGATATAACATCAGTAAAGGAGGTTCTCCGAAGCAGATACAAACACCTGCTCCGACGGATTTGGTGGTCCAACCTGTCGTCGTTGAACAAGATATAGAGACTAACATGCTTGCCGTTCCAGTTTTACTCTATTTATTTGGGGCGGTTCCATGAACGAAGAACGAGCTCAAGGCCCTTGACATTACTACGCGCAAGATGATTCATATGAAGAAAAGCTTGCATATCAACTCGTCATTTCCGCGCTTATACATCAGACACCGTAAAGACGGATGCGAACTTCTCAACCTTGAATGCCTATACAACCGAATCATCCTGAGTACTGTTTATATCATCGTGAACGGTAAATATCCTCTTCTGGCAATGGTCAGGAATCATGAAATGAGCGGGGAAGGAGCGTTCGTTTACAAAGCCGCGGAGAAGGCAGCTAAAACCCTTGGCCTGGAACTTAACACCAGGAGTGAGTGCAGTGCACTACTTTATCAAGATGCCTCACTCCTCAAAGCACAGGTGAAGAACGTGGCGGCGAAAAACTTCCTGAAACAACATGAAGACGAGGTGATGCACGGAAACTTTTACAAAATTGTAAAAGATCAATCCTTGTCACATGAGTCAACGCTTGCTTTTCTGAAACCACCTGGACTCATTTCAGGAACTGAGAGTTTCATTTTCACGTGTCAGGACGGTGTGATTTCCACCTTAGCATACCGTAGGAGCATAGTAAGTCAAGAGGTTTCCAGCGATAGGTGCAGAGGGTATCTGAAACTCCCTGAGCACCTATGGCATATACTATCGAATTGCTCTATTACGCAGGAACGACGTATCTGTTCAGACACAATGCTGCCTTAAGAGTGTTCTACCACCATCTTGTCGCTCTTATGGCGTTCGCCGCGACCCTGCCCCGCTTAACGCTCTAAAGGGGATAGAGTCTATTGTTGAGAACAAGGAGTGCCGAATCTACTGGAACTACGATTTCTCGACAATAGCCCCTATCCAACACACAAGTCCCGACATCGTGCTCCTTGACCAACGTGACCGAACCATATTCGTGATCGAGTTCTCGGCCCCGGTTGACTACAACATCAAAGCCAAGGAAACCGAGAAATAGGAGAGGTGCAAAAATCTCAGAGAACACCTACAGCGACATCATGAAGGATATTCGGTTAACCCTCCGTTTGGCACATGCTTCAATAACCTCCGGTTTGGTACATGGAGTCTGGCTAGGCCCTGTGTATATGCATGCAAATGTATGGGAATATTAAAATCTTCCGTTTTTGCAGGTGTGTTGATATACAGCTCATCCTGAAGACTCAGTGTCTAGATATGTAACCATGGGACAAACTATAAATTGAAACTTATTTTCTTGATATTAAATTTTTTTGGATGTGACGTATTACAGTTAGCTTAGAAAACTACTGCATTATTACACCGTTCATTTTTCTTTATCACATTTATTACTGTGGATAAGAGTAAAATACAGTATAGTGAAAATGAATTGTGGCAAGGTAAAAAAGTCGTACCTTCTCGAATAGAGCTGGATGGATGAGACTTTTTCGGATATCTTGAAACATCAAATGGAACTATTTTCAATCTTTTAATGTATTTTAGATTCTGTCAGATCTTACGGGTAAAAAACGAGGGGGTTCCAGAAGAGATAAGGGGATGAAACTTTTTCTATTATCTTGAAACGTCAAGTCAAACTATTTTCGATCAGAAAATTTTAGGCCTGCGACTTTGGGAATTCTTTTAGTATATTTCTAATTTTTTTTTTCTTAGGGGTAGAAAACGGGGGTGATCCGAAAGGGCTAGGGGGATGAAACTTTTTTTAGTTTCTTTGATCATCAAATGGAACTATTTTCGAAAACGGCGGAGCCTAGAGCTGCACCGGTTCTGCTTTCCGAGCAATATATTCCAAAGATCCCCATATCAAATATATAGGGGTCTGGCCAGACCCCATGTGCCAAACCGAAGTATATTGAAATAAATATTCCTGTAATTATCCTCATATAGCATTTACCCTTCCAATTTAATTTTTAATGGAAGCAAATGAAATTTTAGGAAAAGTCAGGGAGTTGCAGGTCGCTAGCCCAATCAGAAGATTATTGAAAAAAAAGTTAAATCGCAAGAGGTCTGGCTGGACCCATGTGCCAAACGGAGGGTTAAAGGAAGTGCAACACCTTCACTGGTTATTAACCTGAAAGCCATACCTGTGTGCCAAAAATATGCGGTGGGACTTGCAGGATGGATGCAAAGAGCAGCCATACTTGGGTCGCTCCACGTCCTTAAGACACAAGAGGGTTTCGCCGGCCCTTTATTGTGTTTTTTTCGTGCATATGGTCACTCATCTCATGGTCGTGAGACGTAGCCATAGGTGTATTTTACCGCGGTTCAACTGGGAGCTTGTGTTACTTTCCCTGAATGACGGTTGCTCCCAGGTGGACCATTTGCTTCTCCTTCATCGATATATGTTGTTATGCAAGCTCTTCTCTTTTTACGTCTCTTTAGTTCTCTGCATTAAGAACGCATTCCAACCATCATTTCTTCTGTCTGACCTTCTGTACGCTATCATTTTCCTACCCCAATACACGGAAAGAAGTAAACACTCTAGACCAGTGTGCCTAAGTGTGCGCGGTATAGTGCAATGCTGTTGTTCTCGTTTTCAGTTTGCTATGCATTGACGATGTAAGTGTGAGTTCTTTTGAATCACGATGCTAACCAAGAACACTGAAACCGAGTGACGCGCATGTCGTGCCACCGTTCTGCCTCGTATGTATCGCTGTGCCGTGCATCACATTAATGAGTTGATCGCTCTCCAAAAGACTGTGCCCGACACTCGATTCGCTGCAGCTCGGCTGCCCATCGGATATGTGAGTGCCGCGCATCAAGCCTGACGGGTGCGCCCGACACTGAAAGAGCGTGCGAAGCACTCTCTTTTCCTGTGCTTCAAGAAGCTCGCTAAATTTGAAAGCGCAGCAGTCGTATCCACGATGTGAACACTCAGAATCGCTCTGACTTTCTTGACTCGCTCGATGATTTGGACTGTTTACTTCTTTCCGTGTAAAATATAGAATCATGGGCCATTCCAGAATAGATCATCGAGACGTCGTTGCGACGTAATACATAAAAAATTTGATATTAATATATGATGTTCCTGGATGTATTCTGAGTATTCTGAGTTTATTATGATAAAATGTTCAAGTATCTCGATTTTTCCCGTGTCCGGAGCTACCCGACGCTCTTTTTCAATAATCTTTCTTGATCCTCAAGTAACATGCTTTTTTTCTATCCAATATGATTATTTTGGACATATTGACTTTGACGATGTTTGTAAAAGAAAGGACATTATAATTAACGTTTTATATTGCTATTTCTATCGACGCCAGCTTGATTATTAATGAAATGGCTCAAGTGTCCGGTATTACCCGACTCTGTCCGGCTAACTTGACAATTTTTCTGCTTTTTCAAATATAAGGCTTCTTAACATTTCTCTCTCAGATAATACATGTAAACCTGCTAATAATATAAACCTATTTCAAGTCTTTCTTGCGAAACGATTCAATTTTAAGATAAAATACAAATTTTAATTTGACTCACCTGCATAGTCGGTAGATTTCTTCTGAAATATAAGTATAATACACGATAAATTGAAAAAAAGTTGCAGGAATGAGAAATGCGTACCTTCGAATTCTGGCATAACTTGAACGATGAGTAACAAACCAGTTTTTACATTTTGGGTTACAAATTTTCAGGGAATACATACAACATATAAGCAATGTTTAATAAAAAGTTTGACTTTACCAGCATACTAGCGTAATTCATTGACTTTCTTTAACGTTCTTCGTAATTTTTAACAGAAATATACAGGACTGGGAAATTTTTAACAACATTCAAATATATCTTTAATTTAAGATTAATGTTTGTAGGAAATGCAATGGCCATGATCCAACAAAAAATTTCCCATTGGGAAATTATATATACTTGACTTATACATCCGTATGCAAAATTTTTCAAGGACTTACCAAGCCATTTGATGTAACTGTTTAATAACGAGACGACTCCTCGCATATCCCATACATACGAATACAAGTCGTATAATAATTCGCGATTATTGCAGTAAGTTAATCGGTGAAATAGTCTGTTCACTGCCTTACACATTTCGTTCATTTTCGCAGCTCGAGAATGCCATTCATCAACCTATGGAAAACTGGAATATTGGTTTCGTTTTCCACTACCCATGCTTTATAAAAAACTAACTTTGTTCACTTTGACTTTTAAATCTTACAACATAATAGGTAGGAATCAAAATTGGTTTAACATTTTCTCCATTTCTAATATAAGATTCTTGAAAATCGATAGGTAGTATAAGAAAAAAACTACACACAGTTTAACATTTTGATATTTAAAGAATTTTCTCACATCAGGTTTTGAGTTAGGTTCTTCATCCTTCGACTTATGCATAACAATATGCGCGTTGCTTTTCAGCCAGTTAAATTCTTGTAGTAATTGAATTCCTTGTCCACCATGTTCAAAGGGTAGGTAGAAGAGATCGCACAAGAGGGAGAGATCTTCCTGTGTAAGCTTATTAGCTTCTTTAATATTCAGACTTTCTTGACTTTTACTCGCAATGTCATTATTTTCGTTATTCTCATTGCTTTCGTGGTTTTCAATGTCATTTTCAACCACCATCTGATTGCCATTAATAGTAGAGGAAGTGCAGTCCACTTCAATTTGCATACTTCCCGAAGTTTCGCTACATGCCTAGAAAATTGGTTCGAATATTACCCACATTTTAACTCAAAATGGAAAAATAAAAAAAAAACCTAAGTTAGAACTATGAACACTAAAGATATAAATATATTTTTCCACCACTATCAAGTATCGCAAGGTTCTAAGAATTATCATGATTCTTACAAAATATGACTTTGAGAAGATGTCAGAGATTGAAAAGGCCATTCACAAGATGAAATATGAACAAATAGTAGTGATATATGAAGTGTAGGATTTAGTGAAATTATTGTTTATAAGTTTAATTCAATACATTTAATTGTCTTTGACCCAGACCTACTGCTGTCCCAGACGTACCGATATTCCTCAACTGCTTTGAAAACAAAAAATGTAGAGCAGTGAACGCTTAAACGGGCCGTTCCTCCCACTCTTCCCTTCCCTGACACCTAAAGGCTTCACATATTTTTTTAAACGGCCTCAAACAACCTTGAAAGATTCTTTCAAAATACAAAGAAAATAAGAGATAGTTATATCTACCAGGAAATATGAGCATTAAAAATGAATTTATATACGTTCTTTACTTACCAAAATGTTTTCTACCATAACATCGTCCTCCGTAGGTATTTTAGCGACATGAGAGGGCGAATTACTAGGAGTCGTATTGCAGTCCATTGGTTCAGTCGAAGCTAATATCTGAGACGCTATATTTGCACTAGCGATTGCCCCTGGAGGAGGCAACGCGAGTTCGCTCACAACTTTAGTTTCAGATATCAGAGAATTCATGATAGGACCTGGAGGCGGTACAAAGATTTCGTTGCTAGTGACACTGGAACAAACCTCTGCTAGTGCCTGCAGATGAGTCGCATTGCTGACCACAATTGGTGCCGCGGCTACAGTAGTATTGGTCGTCGTCGTGAGGCTCATACAAGTATTCACGGAAGGAATTATGGGAATTGGTATCGTAGGCGCTACACAGGGTTGTGGCTTCGCTATTACACCCCATGCGGCACGCTTTTTACTAAACTCTGGCAACCACTCATTAATTGCATTTTTCAATGCATGGCGTGGGTGATACATATTCGGCGATAATGTCGAAGGCACATCTTCACCTATTACACCATCTTCCGTTTCCGTTTCCAATTTTATATCAGCAGAAACTGTGTCATCTAAAATGAATAACCATGATAATATTTAATCTCTACGGAGTGGACATGAAACTTCGAATAACAGAAAATACTTGCTTAAACTCAAGTCTCTTTTCCCATCGACATTACACCTGCTCCACTGTGCCAGGGTATGAATTGCTACAAAGTTTGCTCCGTATTCACAGTTAGGATTTGTAAGTACTCCTCTGAGTTTTGGAATGAGGTCAGGAGATCGTCCAGAGTATGGTCCGAGAAATACTCGCTTCTGATCATAATCATTGGCGTGTATATTATCCCAGATCACCGGTGGCCTCCGCAGAACTTCAGTGATCTCTTCTATAGATTCAACGGTCAACAGCCGCGAGATAACTTTTGGACCTGTCCACATTACATCGATATCTTGTGCTAGTTTGCTGCCAAGTGTATTCAGGTATTCTGAGGTAGAAACATTTGGCACTGCACGAGTCGCGCAATATTGCGTTGGACATAACAGAAAACGTGGTTGCCCGAGGTGTTGAAAAATGTCGTTTGTCACGGAAACCTACAAGGCACATTATTTTATGCATAATATACCATTAGTAGGAGGTGATTAAGGTACTTCATATGAAGGAAATGTACATACTTGAGCATGTGCAAATGACTGAAACATTTCCTTGTCTGCTTCACTCATCTCTGGTTCAATGTCATCAAAGAGCAGAGCAAATGCAATGCAACCGAATTGACTAACTTGTTCTAATTTTCTTTTTAGAGCGGCTACCTCTTTTGCACTGGAGTAAGTAATGTCAAGACCTGGAGATAAGGCATAGTAGAAGGTAATCCCACTTTCTCGGGCGGCAGTGATCAATCCTGTTAAATGCTCGGCTTCTTCGACTGTATACAAATCTCGCCAGTAAGCACGATGTTTGTAATCGTCCTTTGGAGCATAAAGGTACGAGTCCATTCCCCATTTCTTCAACCTGAGAAGTTGTATTAATAGATAATGGTATACGATGATCAATAAAATACACAAATGTGAAAGGGTGACTTCACACCAATGTGCACCGATACACGCCTTTAAAAGCAATTTTTATACCACTTTATATTCGTAAAGAACTATTTCTAATTGCTTAAATATATTTCAAGTACTGCCCTTGGTATGTCTTTTATTAAAAAGTGAAATTTCAAACTATTAAGGAAGCTTCTAAATGTACACTTTTTTCAACAAAAGAATAATACAAGCTATACTTATTATTGATAAGTCTTAATTGGAGATGAAGAAACTAGAAAAAGTTCATATCGGTAAACGGTAATGGTTATGTGAGCATTTTGTGACTAATTCGATTCTTTTATACTCTTCGAGGTGTCCAAATTGCTACCTTACTTATAGAGAAGCATTATTCAACCGTTAATACATTTGGTAGTCCAGTGATAATAAGGCATATAGGTATTTCATTAATAAGCGCTTTTTTGTTCAGAAAAAGTTGATAAATAATGCTAAAACACATAAATTATCTTAATGATTCATTCTAGAAATTCAAATACAATACAAAATGGATATGGTATGGAAGAAGCATGTTTTTTTCTGAATATTAAACATACCTTATAGTATCGTGTGAATCACTATTTGGAAAAAAATAATATTAAATTCTTACATTCTCATCAGAGAAGGTATTAGATTTGTGTAAAATTTGCCTCCCCCCCTCCCCCTCACGTTCTTGTGGAACGTCCACATTTTGAGATCCCCTGAACCCAAAAAACAGGTTTTTACGAATGTGTCTGCATGTATGTATGTATGTATGTATGTATGTATGTATGTATGTATGTATGTCTGTTAGCACGATAACTTTCGAAAAAACTCATCGATTTGATAGGCCTTTGGTACACTCTTTCGGTGTCAGAAACTCAAGGTCAAGTTCGTAAGCCAGCTATTTTGGATGAAAAATCGAAGAGGAGGAGCATTTTGAACATTTTTTCGGACTTTTTTTTGCAGGACTCAAAAATTGTAAGTACAATTTCTTGTAGCACGTAAAAAGTGAAACAATTGATCCTAATAATTTTTTTTCGATAATAACGAAATTTTCAGAGTTGTCGCATTTCCAAAATTCAGAAAAATAAACGAAAATGAGAATTTTTAGCCAAACAATAACAGATATGAAAAAAAGGTATAGAAGAAAAAATGTTTATTTTTGGGTGCCCTACATGATGGTCTTCACAACTTTTTGAATTTTCTCAAAAAATCGAAAAATCACATTTTTGTCCCACGAAAAATGATGAAAAATAGAAAGTTTCATTTTTTGGTCAAACTATGCAAGGTACGGGGAAATATAATTGAACGAAAATTGTGCACCAAAAAAAAATCTAAGAATTTTGTAGAATTTACTTTTTGATAGAACAAGAAGCTCTTGCTTTATTAAACTTGTTATAATTTTTCCGATCGGACGCATAGTTTTTGCTTAAATCATATGAAATAAAATAAAACATGAAACAATTATATTTCCAGAAAAAGTACAAAACATATGAAAAAAATTAGGCAACGAAACTTCTCTACCGTTCCGGACAAATAATGATCGAGTGTGCAGCACGAGACAAGAGATGAGAATGTATTCGTTAAAGCCGGAGAAGCTTTAACAAAAGAGAAGTCACAATCATCCATTTAAAGTAGTCGACATTTTGCTATTGAATTTCAAAAGTTCTGTATGCAAATGTAGGGAAGTATAAAGACTGAGCGCGGAGCGCAAGGTTAGTTTATCATCGAGCGCACTCAAACTTGCGAGCAAAGCGAGCCGCCCGCGAAGCGCGCGATGAGAATGTGCCCACACAGCGGGCAGATTTTTTTTTCAAATTTTCGAATCAATCAAAAAAAATTAATTTATCAAATACATTTAACTAACAGTTTTCGAAATTCGTCATTCAGCGAGAAAGATATAAAATGCCACCTATCTAAACCATCTTCAAAAATCATTTGAACCTTGATTTTATCTTTTTTTTTGTACCATTAGCCATAATCCCTTACGGGGTAAGCGTAACTCGTCAAGAGTCATATTTGGTTGAGTTGAGTACACGGGAGGGCACAGTCTCCCGCCAACATGCCAACAGCACGCGATATTCCCGAACAGTCACCCATCCAAATACTGATCGCGCTCAACGCTGCTTAACTTCAGTGATCAGACGAGAACTGGTTTTTTGAGCGTGGCATGGCCGTTGGCGAAAATTTGAATCTTTAATGATTCAAAATTGAATTCCTCGTTTGAAAATCATCTGTTGAGGATTGAGATATCCTGATGAAAACCTGTATTCTGTGGTTGGATTGGACTGTTTGAGAATTCATCTTTTTTTTTCAAATTTAATTAAATTAACTTTTTTTACAGTTATTTTCAAGCTGATTGAAGCATTATACTCTTGATTCCACAGGAAGTGCAACTATTCTGTTAAGAGTTTACGCATATTGTTGAAAATTATTCCTTTTTGTGGAAGTAATCCTCTTTTGCGTTAAAAATTTGTCTGTTCAGCTTAGAGCTCAAATAATCATGTAGCTTTTCCGACTGAAGATTCTCCTATACTGAAAAATTGCCACACTTACACAAAATAATATTGGAAACACACATTTTGTCAAATATTGGAAAAATAGACGCGTATGTAGGAAAGCGATAGGCACAAATGGATCTTTTCGAGTCTCCTTCACTGAGCAAGAAGTTCAGTAGGCCTAGCTTAGCAGTGCTGCCCCCCTTGATCGAGAGACCCAAGCAACCAGCTAAAAGCTAGGTTGACTTGGATGCCAAGTAGGTACATACTGCTTGGCTTGTGACCGGTTAAATTTGCTTGGCATGCCAAGCAGTACTAGTCCGGGAGCCAGTGACAGATTTTTGTCAGCTATTTACTCTCGACTGATACTTCGTAAAATGCTTCATTCAGTGGTACCATAAAGTGCAGTGAACGTTAGCTACGGATCTATGGGTGGGTTGGGCAACGGCAGCCACCCACGCACGTAAACAAAAAACAGATTTTCAGTGATTTCCTCCCGGTTGAAAATTTCCCAGATGATGCTTTACATCATCCTTTGAATTAAAAAATTCGTCAGTTGGCTATGCGTTGTTGTCAATAAAAGCACACATTTTGCAGCATTGGATAATGGTGAATTTGCGTTCTTATTACATCAAGTCTACATATATTTAAAAAAAATTAATATGAGCATTGGTTATCATAGTGATTTATAGTATTGGAAAATCCAATCAATAAATACGAAGAAAATTGAAGAAAAAAAATTGCTCCCGTGAGGGACCGAAACCGCGACCCTCGAATTGCAAAGTTAGTGCGTTACCACTAGGCCACCTTAGGTCTCGTATCCCACATGCTCTTAGATCGATGACTAGTGGAATCCCCGAGCAGTAAGATTTTTGTAATAATTTTACACCTCAACGGAGGACCACTGGAAAAAAACGGCTGCAGGGTTTTTTATATATTCATGTGAACTATAAAATCAGCCCGTTTTCGGAAGTCAACTCACATGACATTATACGAGTTCCCCTTGTTAGATGAACGCAAAAAGCCATGATTTTAACTTTTATTTGAATTTTTTTTCTTTCAATATTGCATATTAGCTGAGAGAAACTAAAAAATCATAATTTCCATGGTTTTTTCATGATTTCACCATGAAAATCAAATTTGCGCCAATTTTTACTATCATATTCGTAATCAGCGCGTCAAAATACATAAGTATACGGAGTGCGATGGAAATCGGGCATATCGCCTCTTTGAAAGTACATCCCATACAACGATTCATTGCATCAGCTGACAACCTTTCCACCAACGCACAGCCAGCTGACGAATTTTTTTATTCAAAGGATGATTTCAAGCATCATCTGGGAAATTTTCAACCGGGAGGAAATCACGGAAAATCTTTTTTTTTTACGTGCGTGGGTGGCTGCCGTTGCCCAACCTACCCATAGATCGGCAGCTCACGTTTACTGCACTTTATGGTATCACTGAATGAAGCATTTCACGAAGTATCAGTCGAGAAGATTTTGGTTACAAAAATCTGTCACTGGCTCCCGGCCTATACCTACTTGGCTTCAAAGTAAACCTAGCTTTTAGCTGGTTGCTTGGGTCTCTCAATCAAGGGGGGCAGCACTGCTAGGCTAAGCCTACTGAACTTCTTGCTCAGTTTTGTCCACTAAGTCAATGAAGAAAAGAGATGTTCTTGGAAATAAAATTTAAACCAGTCCCCATTTGATGGAGGGAAGAAACTGTGAAAAATTCCTGCAAACATGTCCAAATACGAACAAGCACAATTTGTACAAAATAACTTAGCCTCAAAATAGAAAAATATGAATTTACAAGAAAAACTTCTAAGTGTAATAACAAAACATACGAATTAAAAAAAAAAAACATATAATATTTTGATAAAGAGAATTTCAGGGCCAATATAAGGTACTGATCCTCGTATAATCTTATAGCTTTGCCGACTAGAGAGTCTTATCTGTTGGAAATTGTCACTTTAACGCAAAAGAATATTGGAAACACACATTTTGTCAAATATTGGAAAAATAGACGCATATGAAAGGAAGCGAAAGACAAGTGAATCTTTTCGAGTCTCCTTGTCCACTAAGTCAATGAAAAGAAGATATTTTCTTGAAAATGAAATGTAAACCAGTCCCTATTTTATGGGGCGGAAAAACTGTAAAAAATTCCTGCGTAAATGCCCAAATGCGAACAAGCCGAATTTCCTACAAAATAACTTAGCACCATTAGAGAAAAATCTGAATTTACAAGAAAGACTTCTAAGTGAGAGAGATTTGAAGGAAGGTGTACAAGAAGTGCTAGATATGATGAATGCGAAGGTAACGGTAGAAGAAGTGAAGAGTATAGGATGAAATGATAGAAGAAGGGACAAAATGGAGCTGGTGAAATGAAAGAATAGGAAAGACAAGATGGAGGTTATGTTGAAGGGAAGGGAATAGTATAGTATGGGAGTGAACAGAGAATAGAAGATGATTGGACCCGGGCACAAAGGAATATGCAGTATAAGTTGAGGAAAATAGCAGAAGAGGAGAAGAGAAACGGAAACGTGGATTAAGTATGTAAAAATAAGAATACGAGATATATGGTAGGATTGGGATGAAGAAGCAGAAAAGTTACTAAAAAAACGGTGTCGGGGGACTGGAAGAGAATGAAAGGGGGAGGAATGAGAAATAGTACGAAGCAAAAAGAAAAGGAAGGAAGGGGAGAATTGAAAATATGTTACTGGAATGTAGCAGGACTAGAGAGAAAAGATAGAGAATTTATGAGGAATTTGGAACAGTGGGAGGTGGAAGTGATGGTAGAAACATGGTTAGATAAAAAAGAATGAGAAAGAGTAAGGGGAAGGTTACCCAGAGGTTACAGTTGACAAATTCAAAAGGCAAAGAGAAGGAATCAAAAAGGCAGAGAAATGGGAAGAACGCTGATGGGAATAAGAAATGAATATTTAGCAGAGGAGGGTAGGAGAGTAGGGAGAAATTGAAGGATTATTGGTAGAAGAGATAAAGATGGAAGATTGTGATAGTGTTTGTGAACGGAGATATGCAGGAGAAATCTAAGGAGATAAAAAAGCTGATGGAAGAAAATGGAGAGGGGATCAAGCTTGTAATAGGAGTAGATTATATGTAAGAAGGAGCGATTACTGAGGAAGGGAATAGGGAGAAGAGCGAATAAGAAAATCCAAAGAAAAGGTACTGAATGGGGAAGGGAAGAAATTGTTGAAGCGTTTAGAGGAAAGGGGGTGGTTTATCATAAACGGAAATATAGAGGGGGATGAGGAAGGTGAATATACCCGTTTGGGAGGTGAAAAGGGAACGGTCGTTGATTATGTGATAGTAGACGACGAGGTAACAGAGAAGGTGAAGAAACTGGAGGTAGGAGATTATATAGATTCTGATCACTTTCCATTGATACTGACGTTAGAGGGTAATAAGAGTATCAAATATACGCGTAAAAAGGAAGTAGCGGTAAAAAGAATAGGAAAAGGGGATCGTTCAATAGCACGAAAACAGCAATTAAAATAGAAGCTAAAAGATGTAAAAATCGGAGAAGGGAATGTTAATGAAGAGATGCAAATACTGATAGGAGAAATGAAAAGAGTGTTGGAGGGAAAAAGAAAGAAACGAGTGGGAGAGGCAACAGAACTCGATGGGATGAGGAATGTAATGAGAAAAAGAAGGAAGTGAGAAAGGAACTAAGGAGATGGAAGAAAGAAAAAGTAATGGAGATGAATATAGAAGAAAAAGTAGAAATATAATGAGATGTGTGATAAGAAAAAAGAGGAGGGAAAAAGGAGGTTTGAAGAGAGGCGGAGAAGACCAAGAAGAGGTTTGGAAAGAAGTAAATGAAGAGAGAAAAAGGAGGAAAAGGGTAAAACAGGCTATAGAGATGGTAGAATAGGAAAAGTATGGCATGGATCAGCTAGAAAAAGTACAGAATACAGTAAGGAAGAACGGAAGAGAGGGAAGGGAGAGGCGAGGAAGAGGACATAACAAAAGAAGAAATAATGAATGTTTTAAGAATAATGAAAGAGGGGAAAGGTTTAGGTCTGGATGGAATTCCAAATGAAGTATGGAAATATGAGGGGAATAAACTAAAGAAATGGGCATGGATAATGTGCAACCGGGTATGGAGAGGAGAGGGTTGGCCACAGATATGGAAAGAAGGGGTAGTGGCACCGATATTGAGAAAAGGCAAAGGAGAGGAGGTCAATGATTATAGGGGAGTGGCTCTAATGCCGACCTCGTAAAAGTTGTATATAACGGTATTATCGGAGAGATTGAAGAATGAAGTCGAGGAAAAAGAGATCGAGCCACCAAATCAGATGGGGTTCAGCAAAGGAATGAAGGTAATGGACAACATATACGCTGTAAATTATATGATAAATAGGAGGATAATACAGGAGAAATGAAGAATGATAGCTATGTTGGAAGACCTCAAAGCGGCGTTCGATTCTCTGGACCGGGAAAAGATTATGATAAAAGAAGGAATAAGGGAAGATCTAAGAAAAAGAGTTTCAGAAATGTTTCGTGAGACGTAAAGCAGGGTACAAGTAGCCGATCAAGTAGGCGATTGTTTCTAGTTGGTGAGAAGAGTGAGGCAAAGGTGTCCTCTGAGCCCTCTCTCATTTGATATATTGATCTCAAACTTGGAAGAAGCAATGAGCAGTAAAGGGTGGGGAGGTGTTAAGATGGGAAAAGTAAAAATATACACTTGCATACGCAGATGATATGATAATGATGGCAAAAGATGAAGAGGGAATGGCGGGTCTAATTACAGGGTTGGAGAAATACTTAGATGGAAAGAAATTGACATTGAATGTAGGAAAGCGGAAGATGATGAGGTTTAGAAAAGGAGGGGGAAGAAAAAAAGCATGTACTGGGAGACGGAAGGGAGTAAAGATAGAAAAAGTAAAAGAGTTTAGATATTCGGGACACACCTTGCAAGCGATCATAAGCCACATATAAGAGAAAGAATAGAAAAAGCGACAAGGTAAATGAAGCAGGTATGGGGAATAGGAAAAAGGAGATTGAAGAAAGATTGGAAAAGAAGAATGTGGTTGTTTGATACACAGGTATGCCAGTTTTAGAATATGGAGCAGAAATATGGGGATGAAGGTAAAGGGAAGAGATGGAAAGGTTACAGGAGCGATATGTGAGATGTACTCTAGGAGTGGATTGGAGGACACCTGGATATATGGTGAGAGAGGAAACGTAAAGGGATAAATTAAGTTTCAGAGCAGGAAAGAGGACATTGAAGTTTGAAGAAAAGCTAAGGGAGGGAAAGGGAGGGAAGATATTGGAAAAGAGTCTGAATGAGGTAGAAGAAAGAAGGGGGGCGATTGAGTTAACGAAATGGGAAGAAGGAAGTCCCTCACAGAAAGACATATAGGAGAGGAAATTGGAGTAAACTTTGAAGAATTAGCAGAAAAAGATGAGGAAAGTCAATTAAGAGAAAGATGGGAAAGGATAAAGGAATCAAAATACAATAAATGGTACAAGATATTGGAAAAGGAAGGACTGCCAAAGTATTTGAAAAAGGGGTGGGGAGAAAAGAGATGGACAAAAATAGCAAGATTTAGATTGGGGAACGAGGTTGGGGAAGCGATGTATTGGGAAGAAAAGAAGAGAAGAAGAAAAGAAGGCGCAGAATATGTGAATTGGAAGGAGAAACATGGGAAAATGTATAAGAAGGATGTATGAGAGGAATGGAAGATAAAGAAAGCTGGCGAGAGAAAGTGGTAAGGATTCTGGGGGAGGAAGGACAAGGGGATAAGTGGATGAGGGAATTGGAGGAAGCTAGAGAAGCGAATGGTATACTATGAAAGAATGATTGTGTAAAGGAAAAGTTTAAAGTGGAAGTAAGTAGAATTGAGTAGAATAAGATGAGGCACTATCTATCTCTCTCGCTCGTACGCACCATTCGCTAAAAACGCTCTAAAACTCGATCACTCGCCATTCACTCGCTCGCTCGTCGTCTTTCAGTCACCCTGACATGCCACGTTGCATTATGGTAAGAATTTTATATGTATACATATATGTATATATTAGGAAGTAAGTTAGGCTAAGAACTCTCTTCAATCACCCAAGTAAACACTGTTCGACGTCATCGTACTCAGCTCCTCGTTTCCTTTTTCGATTTTGATTAAGTCCCTTTGAGAAGTCTTTCAAAATGTTATATTACATTCTCATCATAATGAGAAGGTACTGGTTTCATGTGAAAATTGAAACGAAAATGAGAATTTTTAGCCAAATAAAGAAAGATTGAAAAGAAAGTCAGAGAGAAAAAATGTTTCTTTTTGGGAGCCCCACAAGATGGTGGATACAACTTTTTGGATTTTCTCAAAAAATCGAAAATTCCCATTTTGATCGCACGAAAAATAATGAAAAATAATCTGTGAACCTAATTACTTTCGAAAGAATGATCATATTCGATCGTGCTTTGGCAGACACTTTGAGGAACCGAAAATACAGGTCGAGTTCGTTAACCATCTGTTTTGGATAAAAAAATAAAAGAGGAGGAAGCGCGAGATCCGAAAGACGCGCGCCCTAGGCGCGCTCAAACTTGCGAGAGGAGCGAGCCGCGCGCGATGAGGAGCATGTGCCCGCGCAGCGGGCAGATTTTTCCTTTTTCAAAATAGTTGAAAGAGTGCTTGAAGGAATACCAAACTCGTTTGCAATTTCCTTTTTATATTTATCACTTTTCTCTAATTCGTAAATGATTTTTTTTCGGTTTCTAAGCTTATAGCTTGTTTTCTTCTGGTGGAATTCAGTGTGAGCGTGTCAACAGTC
Source organism: Neuroterus valhalla (assembly GCA_011762715.2). Classification (NCBI taxonomy): domain Eukaryota; kingdom Metazoa; phylum Arthropoda; class Insecta; order Hymenoptera; family Cynipidae; genus Neuroterus; species Neuroterus valhalla. Next base: position 23,939 of record WSXT02057125.1, read on the forward strand.
ACTTACTGAATGACAGAGCTATTGGATAACAGAACGAAAAAAATGACACGCCTCTTTGAAATTCGTCTCATACAGGTAAGACGAAGTATAAATTCGTATAACAGAGGTTTCTGGGTCGATTTCGAATTCGTCTAATAGAGGTAGCGTTTCTACCGGTAAGAATTCGTAATATAGAGGTTTTCTGAAGGGGAACGGCAAATAGTTCGTTTTTTAGAGGAATTCGTCTTATAGAGAATTATTACGAATAAAGGAGAAGAACAGTTAAATTCGACCAAAAAATGCGAATTTTTGATAAAATAGTTGAATGCGCAATCCAAACAGATAATATTTAACCAAAGAAGATTTTCTCAGGCAAGGAAAAAAAATTCCCACTAAATTGTTGCATGTTCAAGTTTTTTCAACAAGTTAGTCCATGGATTTTTTATAAATTTCCCTCACTTAGCCTTCTGCCGTTGAATATATAGTTCACTAACAAATAATACGAAAAACAAATTTCCAGAACAGCACCTTATCATTTACATTTTACAGATTGCTTTCCCTGGTACCCACTTTTAAGACAATATAAAAACAAAAACGCTACAACTGTACTTTCCCATTTAAATGTGAACAATTTTTTCACAACTTTACCGACTTCTGTCAGCGTTTATGCCCTGACTTACACTTCTGGAAATCATTCTACGTGATTTCTACAGCTAAAAACTATTGCATGAAATTCCAGAACTGCACTCAAAGACTCTTTACAAAGGAGGGTTTTTATGAAAAAATTTTCACTGCACCTTATTATTTTTTTTCGTAGCCAGCTCTCCATTTATTAGGATGCGTTACAGTGATAGAAACAACCATCGAACTCCTAAAAGCTACCCCCACTTTGTTTCTTCAACAGTTCTCAACATCTTTTCTCATAAGGATAACCCTAAGAGGATGACTTCAGAAATATTGATTACGACTGCATTGTTTTTCTCACATATTTGAATGACAACTACATAACAACACCAATATTTTTGTTGGTCACCCTAGTATACAGGGTTGTGAAATGGAAATACCCGTACGTATGTGCTATTGAATATTCTGCAATACCATCATTTTCATGAAGACATACAACATTCTAAAATCTTAAATTACTAGATTGGCTCAATTTTAGTCCATATAGTGTAGGGTGAAACTGAAAATTTCATTAAAAAACCTTACCTTAAATTCTTTTCAATAACTTTTATTTCCCTGACGAGCCCAGATTATGAAACTCGTAATTGGAAAACTTTAGGAAAATACATAATATGATTAAAAAATGACTTACTTTCGGAAGAGGTCCTTTCTTTGTTCTGTGGTCCATGGACGACCATAAAATCCTTGGAAAAGGAGAAATATACCACTGTTAATTTAATGGAGAGAAAGGAAATGTTTGCATTTTTTCAAACAAAGGACTGTTCAAAATTTCGTTTGATGAATATTACATTGTTGAGAAAACAAATTTTTATTTAGAAAACCTTCCACCCGCGGTAGTTATTCAATTTCAACCAGTAAATATAAGATACTTATGTTCAAAATAATTTTCTTCGTAAGATTAACTTTTCTTTTGCAATGCTCTGGACGAAATTTTTAAATTTGATATATGAAGATACATGTGACAGTATTTTACCCTGTTTGAGAAAAGGCAAGTTTCCTTGTGAAAAAAATTGAGTTGGAAAATAAATACCGTTGAGATCTGGAATAAAAAGCTCTTCATTTTATTGACAGATTATTTTGTGAACTGAAGAAAGGTTTCTCACGGGTATACCATTATAATTTTAGTTACAAAAAAACTTTCAAATAAAATCAATCCCACTCCTTTCGAAGCAAAGCAATCAAAACGTATAATTTTATGACGAGTCAACACCCGTATTTATATTAACGTGTTCGCATTCCGCATTCTATGAAAGATTGAGTCATGTTTTGAGTGAATTTAAAATTAGAATTTGATCTGATTGTATATGCCTCTCTCACTTTCAATAGAAGATATTATTTGTTTATATCAAACTTCAAATTATTAAAAGCAATTCTAAACATAAAACACTGGTTGAAAAAATTCGATTATTACAAGGATAATAAATGGAAAACTTTTTCCCAATCCTATTTTATCAGTCAATATTGTTCAAACATCAGTGAAAAAAATGCATTATAAGTTTCTTACGATAAATCTTTACAACCAATATAAATGAATGAACATTTTACTACTGTTTCCAGTGCACAAAGACATCAGTAATAAAATTAGTTCGTTTGAACGTTTAGAACCTCAAGCACAACAAAAAAGTAGCCGAACTCACTTACCTTCTACCACTCCGCAGATAAAATTACTATTTTTTTTATTCGAACTGGAGGAGCCATTAGTTTCTCCCATTTCGTATTCCAATACGCACGTTTGGAAGCAAAGCCAAAGATCGCTCAGACGATGTATTGAGACCGGGACTCGAAAACACTTGCAGGGACTAGCACGTCGGAAGCAAAAGCAATAAAGCCTTCAGAGAAAGTTGTCGCGTATTTAGAAAAAAAGAGTGTCACATTTTACAGAGATTCTTCTCAAGTCATGTAAACTACAATGACAATAAAAACATACACATACTGAAAGCTTTAAAAAGTCAAAAAATGTTTCTAAACTTTGACAATGTTGATCATGAGGTTGATGTTGTTGGAATTTTCAGTTTGCATTGGCCAGCAGAGTAGCAGACCGGAAAAAAGTGCAATATAGAAGGAAAACTGCACTTACCACAGATCTCAAACCATAGATGGCCTAGCCGTTTCCCAGCCCCATGCATCGCCCCCACTTTTATGATTTTCTTAGCGTCCGGCCGGGGAACTATTCCGACAGTTGGCGCTCTGATCAGGATGTCGGACTTTTGCAGAGGCCAGAGGGTCCAAAGATATTACCAAAGATATTATACTTTGATATTACGTCCTAGATACGGCCTGGGGTTAGTTTGATCACATACCGGTAGTTGGCGCGGCGGGCAAGTTAGTGGTCCGACATATATATCAAAGCTATAAAGCTTTTAGTTTGACGGTTGACCCTTCGAGCATATAGTACCCGATGACGGGTAGACCCGATGACGGGTCGACAGCCCTGCGGGCTGGCTCCAGTACTATATGCTCGAAGGTTTGACCCCATACTTGTAGAGGCGCAATATGTACTGATTAGTCCCATCACACACTTATAGAGGCGCGTCAAGCAAGGTTATTTGCTGTCCCGCCAAGTCGTAGTGCGTTTCAAATCCAAAATTTTAATTATTAAATTTTACATAATAAGTTTTTTAAAAAGTTATTTAATCATGAAAAAAATGTCTTGAATGAATCTTAGAATGACCTAAAAAATAAAATTGCGTGATGTTTTCATGAAAAATACAGATTAAC
>WSXT02057126.1:0-12765 GCA_011762715.2 Neuroterus valhalla
AATAATGTAGGTCACACACCTTCCCCATTCCCCAAGCCTCCTTTCAAAATAAGCCTCCTGGTCTCCTTTCAACCAATGTCAGCTCTCGTAAGTTTCGTTTCTTCCATCCATTCTACGCGTTCGTACCCACACTTCCAAGAATTTCCTAGGCTCATTATTTCTGCGAATTTTAATATTTAACGTCTATCCAGCCTTCCGAAAATTTTTCATACAATTTAGGTCGCACGGTTAGAGATTTTGCACGATATCTGTGATTTTTCATATTTGTCCTCTATTTTATCGAAAACCATCAGTCGTAGGGTAAAAACATATAAAACATAAAATTTGTATTTTCAGAAGATCCACAACTTTTATCTGAATCTTTCTCATGAATGTTCACTATTCACTGAGATGAACGTGAAGAAACATGATTTTTATGGCGTTTTCATGGTTTTCACCATGAAAATCTAATTTGCTTTTCGGAACTTTATCCCTTAGTTTAATATAGGGAAAAACTTCGTTCAACCAAAAAATGATTTTTTTAACAGCAAAAAACTGAACATATCTCTTCATTGGAACTTTGTTGAAAAACCAAAAATACGAATGTGAATCCTCACATGTCACACACATGGCATGGATCCTCAGGATGAGGTCGAATATCGAACTCGCCTCCTTCGCCAAGAGGGAATCAGGTGATTTTCCACGACAATATTATAATGTATATTTATAAATAAAAAGTAAAACCGGAAGTATGTACACTCAACAAATAAGAAAAATAATTTGATGCCAAATGGTTGCATTCAATGCAAGAAGTTAAAGTTTCACTTTTAATTATCCATTAAATGAATTTCTCCTTGGATGAAAAATTCAACTTTTTTGTTCAATATTGAACAATTTGAATAAAACGTGTCTCGTTCGATTCAAAGTTCACCTAGTTCATTTTTTGGCTTCAAAATCCAAATATTGCATTTAGAATTTTACTTGAATGATGGAATTCAACTGTTAAAGAAGATTTAACTTCCGAATTGATTGTTTTAGGAAATATCTTAATTGGAACTCTTATAGATGAGTATGCAATCAAGGAAATAATTGTATACCAAACAGTTGTATTTAAATACTCGAAGTCTGAATCAAATAATTGAATTTTGAAGTTAAAAAGGTACAATATTCAGAAAGTAGTTTAATTACTATTTCAAAGAGAATAATTCTCAATACACAGATATGAATCCAAAAATAAATTATAATAATTAGAGTAAAATCAATAAATAACTTCAAAATGTCATGAAAAACTAACTTTTTTTGCATAGGTTAAGATAATTTATTCCAACGAAAAAAAAATTGGGATGAGATATTCTAATTTGTCTATTTCCGAACAACATGATTTATTAATTCACTTTGTTGGTTAAGGTGACGTCTATTTACAAGATTTGGAATATTGACCTTCTTATTATTTCAGTGAAGCCATACATGTCCCACAATCGTGTTGTGTGTGTGTGTTTGTGTGTGTGTGTGTGTGTGTGTGTGTATATTCGAATTTCATAAGGCAGATTATAATTTTTATTAATATATAAGTTCACTTCTTTAGAAGGCATGTTTCAGATATAATTGTTTTTGGAATCATTTAATATATTATAAATAACGTATCGAATAAATCTATCATGGAGCACGTATCCTACTTTTCTATTTAGCATTTTTAGGGTAGTTATCTTGAAATTTTTCAACCTAACTAAAATGAGATTTTTTCAGTACCCTAATTGTAAGATATTTTCGAAGAAATTTATATCAATCAAGCAGAATATCTGAATGATATAATTAGAAAGTTCCTAATTTGAAAGGAGAAATAACTTTGTGGAAATATTAAAAATAAATAACGAATGAAACGCGATTGTATAACATTTTCAGCTTCCTCAAAACGATAATGAACTTGAAAGTGAGATAAGAGTATTAGTTACACACATAGTCTATTCCACCACACTTTATTGCCGTCAAGAAGAAGCTTTCTAACCGGGATCAATCTTTTCGTTTCAATTTGTTGAACATTTGTTGAACATTTTACAATTAACTGTGTCAACAACTTTACATTATCATGTGCAAACCACAAAAGCTACTGCTTTCAATTCTAGCCTTGCAATTTAAAAGTTCCTGCATGTGATTCGGCCATCAAATTTTGAAATCAATAACAGATCCAAAACACCACCGAAAACTTCCATGCTATAGATTAGATTTCCCACTCCATGTATACCCTTTTCGAGTTTTTCCATATCTATATTCCCCCCTCCCACAAGAGATCGTCAGATTTCGAAACCTCCAACTCAAATCCTTTCCCGAAATCCCCAATAACCCCAACTCTCACAATAACCCCAACGCTCGCATTCGCCTGAACGTTCTCTCAGAGGAGAGGAAAACTGCAGAAAACCAAAACTCCTGACCGCAGTCGATTATCAACAGACGAGTTTAGACGTAGACATTCGTTAGCATCGAAGGTCTACACCGATCTCCGGCGTCAAATCTCCCGTTCGACAGTAGTTGAACATAGTGAAAACACGACTAAGCGAGAAACCCGAACAGTCACTCACCCGAGCGCTAACCGCGTCCACTCATGCTTGACATTCGAGATCCCGCCCAAGTCGAGAGTTACCACGCAGCAACTGCCGTCGGTCTCTTTCAGGTTGTATTTTCAAGCAATCAAAAATTTTTAGCAACCTTCAAAATCAACTCCTTCTACTTTTCAATTGACGATTCCAGATTCTCTATTTAAGAAATAGGCAACAGGTTCTCATCGCTTCTAACCAAAAAGTTCCAAAGTTTTATCATGCTGATCGGTCATCAAAGTTTTGAAATCGTGAAAGACACAAATTACGTCCAAAAAATCCAAAATTATGTTTTCAAATCCATAATGATGTTCAGCAACCCTAAGCCAAGGGATATATAGATTTATGATAGTGACAGAGGTCACATTGAAAGTATTGGGTTGAGTTACCAACCCTACGATCATCATATTCGACCCACGAAAACTATTCCTGTTACGTTCAGCAACATTCGAAATCAACCCTTAAAACTCTTTATAGGATGATTTTGAATTATCTTTATGCGCAGCAGTCAGTAGTAACTGCATGTGATTCCGTCATAATGATTTTTTATTTGGAAATAGGCACAAGTCACTTTCTTAAAATTCCAAGCAACGCTTCTAGATACCCAACACTTTCCAGCAACCGTTAGCAACTATCTCTTCGCACTTTTCCAGGGAGCTTATTAATATGATATGAACCCTACAATTATATAATGCAACTTTAAAAACCTGTTGAACATGAGCTCAGGAGGCAGAAGTATGGAGCGATTCTGGTGATAGGGTTTCCCTTGGATGATTGATGATCAACGTCGCTCTTCTTGAATCAAACTCTTTCTCTGATTGGCCCGTTCTCGGGAATTGTGACGATTCCTAGGAATCCTTCAGAAAAAGGAATAGTAATGGCAGGCCTTCATCCAGACATAGAACGTTAGGCCCTCACTGACCTACAATCCACCCCTAGCTTGAACGGTTATCAGGAGACCATGAGACCATTGGCTGTCATATGTCGCTACCGCCAGCAGATCACCTACAAACTCCGGAGCCCTGGACAGTTCGAGAGGTGCCAGCTCCAAATGAGCTCTTTTCGAAGCCACAGTGTTCGTCCAGATGCAGACAGAGGATTCACCGATTTCCGTAAAACTCACCCACAACTCGCAGGTTCTTTTAAAGACCCCTGAAAAATTGTCACCCGAATGTCACTGCGGCCAGAAGTTTCTGTTAACCTACGAAGTCCTGAACTCTTACCAGGTAAAGGAATGCCAGTGCCAAGAAGGCTCCTTTTAAGGCCTCAGCATCTGCTTCGATGTGCAACGAGGGGGTCTCACTTGTCGTGTAACCCACCACTAGCTCGCAGGGTCATCGGGGGATCATAGAACCGTTGACTGAACTACGTCTCTGCGGCCAGCAGTTTCTCGTCCCCTTTGAACTCTTCAGCCTTTGCCAGGGCAATGAACGCCAGCGCCAAACCAGCTTTACCAAGACCTCGGTGTTCTTCCGTTCGTCCAGACTTATACCGAGGAGGCTCTGACTGCCGTTCAACCCATCCCCAGCCTACATGGTTATCAGAAGACTGTGGCTTCATAAAATGCTGTGCATCACTGCGGCCAGCAGTTTCTGGTCACCTTTGAACCCTTCAGCCTTTGCCAGGTCAATGAACGCCAGCGCCAAACTATCTTTCCCAAGACTTCGGTGTTCGTCTGTTCGTCCAGACTTATACCAAGGAGGCTCTTACTGCCGTTCAACCCATCCCCAGCCTACATGGTTATCAGAAGACTGTGGCTTCATAAAATGCTGTGCGTCACTGCGGCCAGCAGTGCCTGGTCACATACGAACTCCTGAGCCCTTACTGGGTAAAGGAGTACCAGTGCCAAGAAGGCTCATTTTAAGGCCTCAGCGTCCGGTTTTATGTAGAACGAGGGAGTCTCAATTGTCGTGTAACCCTCCACTGGCTCGCAGGGTCATCGGGGGATCATCGAACCCACTGACTGCAGAACGTCTCTGCGGCCAGCAGTTTCTGGTCACCTTTGAACTCTTCAGCCTTTGCCAGGTCAATGAACGCCAGCGCCAAACAAGCTTTCCCAAGTCCTTGGTGTTCGTCCAGACATATACCGATGGTGCTCTGACTGCCGTTTAACCCACCCCTAGCTTGCAGGGTTATCAGAAAACTGTGGCTTCATAAACTGCTGTGCGTCGCTGTGGCCAGCAGTTTCTGGTCACCTGCGGACTACTGAGCCCCGGTCATGTCAATGGGTGCCAGCGCCAAACGAGTCAAGTTCAATGCTCTGGCGTTCTTCCATATATTGACCGAGGGGACCCTGAATTCCGCACAACTTACGTCTAGCACCCATTGCCCCCAGACAATTGATGCGATGAGTACTTCTTGATGGAAAACTTGAGGTTAAAGTCAGCGGTTTTGTTTGGGTAGTTTTTGAACGAACCCGACAGGTTGCTTTGCAAGACATCAGATTTTACCAGAGATAGTCTCAACGTCATCGTAGAAGATGGAGCGGCCGTCTTACCGTTCTGCGGTCGCTTTACTCGGCGCATGGGAACTATCAGTAGTAGTGGTTTGCGCGTAGTCAGCCGACTACTACGGCTGGCGTTGAATACGTGTGGCCACAGAGGCGACTCTTTATTGACTAATAAAAGTACAAGCATTGCATGGACTAATTGTCCTTAGATTAAAACGGCGAATGCGATTATTGTGTATCAACTGGCTCAAAAGGAAAAACCTTCCATATTAAATTGCCGACCTGCTTTTAGGAAATGAATTTATCCCATTATTATTAACTTGTCAACCATACATTTAAATATATCGAAAATAACTGAAATGTGTGGAACAGCAATAAGTTGCGAAATTGATGACTTTGTTACAGAAAGCAAACATCACAGTGGACGATCTGTACCATTTAATCAAAAGCAAAGGCACGAAAAATGTGCCTAATCATATGAGAATCATCATCATCATTATTTATATACATTTTTACCAATAGCCCTAACATTCTTGCATCTCGCTCAACCATTTGATCCCGGAAATCACAAAATTCTAGTGGACAAGCCGCATAATTCTAGGATTACGAAAATTGCATTTAAATTATCCAGGAAATGTTTGATGAACAGAAAAATAAAGTAAAAATTAAAAGTAGTCAAGAGTCTTTTGAAAATGATGAGCGATGACAAAGTTATTCTGCATGTTGATGAAACATTACTCACATCGACAGGTAATATTTGAAATAATTCTTGAAACAAGATGAATAACCTCCTAGCGAAATTTCTGCAATGCTAGCGCAAAATAACTTATCCCTTGATATTGAAATTACTTTCCATCTGACTGTCGGAAGCTATATTTATAGTGCTTCAAACCGTATCACATTTTAATTTTAGGAAAAAAATTTTGAAAACGGTTGAACTCTTTAGGTATCAAAGTATATTCTTGATAACAACAATTAACGAAAACAACGTTCAGTCGATTATGAATCCATTCCTTCGAAAAATCAATCAAAGATTTTCGAATTCATTCTATAACCAGTCAAGGTTGTCCGAAATCTCTAAAACGTTTTCCGATCGGTTGGGAAATTTCGGAAAATTTCTTTTCTGCTCATCCAACTCGGTGCATACTTTTGCAAAAGTTGAGTGACAAAGTTTATAATCTTCAATCTTTATGGGGGAATATCGTACAGCGATTCCAATAAACCGAGCGCACGGCGCGTCACACACGCCAAATACGTAGTCAATGGAAATTGGGTTTGTCCATTAAGTATTCATAATTTTAGTCATCTGTTGGATTGTCCTTATTTGTACATGAAGGTTCAAAACAACGTAGATGGCAACATTCTAAATTACATTTTTTACATGGACAGAATTCTCTAGAACAAGATTCTTTTTGTGAACAAGAACAGAACAAGTTTTACAAGTATTCCATTGCACAGTTACCGTTGTCATAGTCAGTTTATGTAATGGCTTCTGTGATCAGCCTTCAATATTCTTCCAAGTCCTTTGTATCGATGTTACAAGATATTGCTTGATTCCGTTTCTGAATTTGCCAAATACATCTGAGTACGTATTTTTGTAACGCAGGCTTGGCAGTGGTACCTTATCAATACCTGGATTTTTCAGTCGCACGAACTTTTACATCGGCAAATTAATGTCAGTACAAAAAGATTTAAATTTATTATTTAGATCGTACAACATAGCGAGAAAATTACCAAAAATTTTAAGAGCACGTTCGATCGGAACATTTTATATATATCAGGAAGGTCATTTATTTTTGGATTGGACATTATCTTTGCTACAGCAACAACTGTTTTCTACCAGCGTAAAAAAGCGATCACGTCGTATCGCACCTAGTTATGGCGTGAATGAGTCAAGGGCAATCCAAGTCTTTCTGATAAGCTAAGAATAGATGTGTATATTCTCAAACCTGCACGGATAGTTTGTTTGCACGTATAAAACGTTCGCGCGTGAACGCGACTCTGATCGCGCGAATTAGGAAAACGCTGTATATTTTTTGCTAACAAATTTAGAGGTCTGAAAATTTCTGGAAAACTTCTTTATATTCAACACTTCGAAACTGCATATGTAGATATTGAATTTTAGAAACTTTGACATCCAACTTTTCGAAAAGTATGCGTCGAGTCGGATAAGCAGGAAAATAATTTTCCGAACTTCTCCAACCGATCGTAAAATGCTTTGGAGAATATGGAGGACCATTACTAATTAACAAATAGATTCTAAAATATGCCCTGGAATTCTCAAAGAAAAATGTTCATAACTGATTGCGAAACAGAAAGTCGGACTCAAAAGATCATGAAAAATAATTTGAAGAATGTAAGTTGCTTCATTGTGCATGGCTTCTGTAAAGTAGAGCTGTGAGCTCATAAAATGACTGAGATTCTCTTTGTTAAAGCAAACAGCACGTTCGATTCCTATTGTATAGATATAACTATAAAAAAGAACGAACATGCCTAGATGTTTGTCACGAATCGAGCGCGAAGCGCACCGTCACGATGAGAGTCTGAGCCTTGAAGGCTACAGATCTCTGAAGCATTTAATCTTAGCCTATACTTGATTATGTAGTGAATTCAAAATGTTGAGACGCATGGATGTACTTGAATATAAAAACGATGATTATGCAAAATTTACTTTTCAATCTGCATAACAGATAACATGGACATAGGGAATGCATTTTGAGTTCAAATATCCGAGCGCCAAGCTGGATGTTTGAACACTTCTGTTCAATGTTTGATTTAAAGAGATGCTATATCGATTCCCACAAGTTCAGTAAGTGCTTTGATACTCAGGCATTAATTTTTCCCAATGATTTTACAAATTTTCAATGTTACGGTCTGTTTTGATGGAATGTTCAGATAATTCTTGTTTTCAATTTTCAAGCAGCACCTTGTAGATATGTTGGACAAGGTAACGCAGCCTATTGGGAAGTTTTTAAATGTTTCTTCTCATTGAAGCAGTAGTTGTAAAAATTTTTTTTCGTCTTACCGTCAATCGTTAAAAAAATAAAAATAAATCGAGTCAAAAATTTCTTTCCATCCTCAGTTTTTATTTTTACATCAAGAGAAAACTCCTTTCTTCCATAATTCCTCTACGTTTCGGTGCATTGCGTACCTTTTTAAAGAGGTTTAATCTAAATAGAAGAAATAAATATAAGAAGTCATGATATGAAATCATGATGTTTAGGTTGCAATTCATATAAAGGAAATGATTAAAAATTGTTATAAATTTTAGTTTTGTTTTTACCTGAGTTTGAGAATAAGTTTTTGATACATCAAAAAACGGAAGAATGAGAAAATCGAGACATCAAAAAACGATTTCAATGTGAAATGATGTCAAAAATTGGAAAAATTCTATCAAATATGTAAGAAAATTAAATGAGTGCACTTCAAATTGACTAGTATGAAGTCTCGAAAGGTTTTTGGACACTTCAAAATACGAATACTACATTTCGAAAAAGGACTTTTTGTCGAAAAACGTTTATAGTTTAGAAGGATGAAACAGAAACTAAATAACTGATGAGTAGATGATAACATTGTACGTAATGAACATCGATGCAATAGCGAGCTTTCAATGAACAAATGATGAGGAAGTGCATGGACCTAACATTTAAATTCGAAATTATAAAAAATTAAAAACAAACGGAAGGTAAAAAGATATTATCTTATGATGATCTGGTAGATTTAAATTCTGTTTAGAATTTCAGTCTGTAAATTAACTGAGATATTACGAAATTTATTGAAGAAAATTGACTCGATCATTCGTCGTTGATAAGTGTTTTTTTCAGTTGCTAGAATTTTAATATTTTGGAAGTCGAAATCAGAATAATGATCAAAATTCCATGAATGAAATGTTGAAGTCTCCAAAACGCATTGAATGCATCGTAAAGGTCGATCTACTAAAAACAAGGTCTCTAGCTTGGAACGGAGAAATAGTTGACTTTAGACTAAAAAAATGTTTTAAGAATTCATCAAATTTCGAGATCCCTGCTGGAGTCGCTGAAACATCAGCTCTAAGAAACAAAATTTGGAGTTCCTTCAAATGTGAATAAAATCCATATCAATAGCGTTCTCGCAAACATTGAGAATTCAAAGTATTGAAAATGAAGATTCAAAACAAAAATTCGAAAAACTGTCACCAAAATTGTTTCGAATCCCAGTGATCACAGAAAATTAAAAAATTTAGAGAAATCTGTTCAATGAGTCGAAAATTTCCAAAAAGAATATAAAGATCTAATCTTTGTGAAAGCTGATAAAGGAAACATTACTGCAGCTGCTAATGGGCATGATTATAACAAAACTATTGAAAATATTCTAAACAATAACATTTTATACAAACAAATTAAAACTCGTATGATTCCAACAAACGAACAAAAATGTAACGGCATAGCTATTAGATGGGAAAAGAAAAGATTAATTAATGATCAATGTGCTTATCATTTAAAGACTCGCAGTAAAGGTAGTAGCAAAAGCTTATGTGCTCCCTAAAGTTCACAAACCGTATCTCAGTTGGAGACTAGTTGTTTCTATTGTTGGCTTCCCACTCACAATTTATCAAAATTCATTTCGAACATTTTAAAACGAGTTTTTTATCAACATAAATTCTGTCGTAAAAGATTGTATCGAAGAAAAACTAATTGAAAATAATAATTTAACAAAAATAACAAAAAATGAACTATTAATTGCAACTAGAACCATCTTTAATGGCACTGTCTTCTATATTGGTAATCAATTCTATAAACAGATCTCAGGTTGTCCTAAGGGTTCGCCTTTATCACCAGTCATCGCTGATTTAGTTTTACTTAGATGTTTGAAGAAGAGCTCTCCAATCATTAGATTGCACACCCATTTTATATAAACGTTACGTTGATGATGTTCTAGGCATCATTCCCACAAATGAAATCCAATTTTTATAAATGCTTTAAACAATATTGAAGACTGCATAAATTCCACTCATGAAGTTGAATCAAATAATGTCATAAATTATCTGGATTCAAAAATAATAAAAACTCCAAATGGAGATTTATTAACAAATTGGTATAAAAATCCATCTTGGTCTGGAAGATATCTAAAATATAAGTCGCATAATTTATTTTGTCATGAAATCGGTTCATAAAAGGTTTAGTTGATAGATGTGTAAAACCAAGTGATATCCAATTTAGAAAAAAAATTTAAAACAATTAAAAATTACTTTATTACAAAACAATTATCCGCTTGATTTAATAAATAATATTTTCACTGAACGAATTCATAAGATTCACAACAATAGCAATAAGAAAGATAAATGGATTGATACCTAAAACATATTTGATCTTGAAGTCGCGTTACCTTACGTGCAAGGTCTATACAAACGTTTGAGAAATTCACTTAAAAAATTTAACATAAGGGTTTATTTTAGAAACGCTAACAGTTTAGATAATTATCTGAATAAAAATAAAGATAGCGATTCTATTGATAATTTATCTGGTATTATTTATCGAATTAAATGTAAATGTTACAATATGATTTATATAGGTGAAACTGGCAGGAGATTGAAAATTGGAATTGCCGAACACAAGAAAGATTGTGAATATGGAGATTTAAACACAGGTTCAGCACAACTTTCATGGAATTTTGATCATTATTTTGATTTTCACACTAAAAATATTAAAATTCTAGCAACTGAAAAAAAACTTATCAACGACGAATTATCGAGTCAATTTTCATGAATAAATTTCGTAATATTTCAGTTAATTTACAGACTGAAATTCTAACATAAATAAAATCTACCAGTGCATCATAAAATGATATCTTTCTACCTTCCGTTTTCTCTTAATTTTTTACAATTTCGAATTTAAATTTTAGTTCCATGCGCTTCCTCATAATTTGTTCATTGAAAATACGCGTATATTGTATCGACGTTAATTACGTACAATGTGTTCATCTACTCATCAGTTATTTAGTTTCTGTTTCATCCTTCTGAACTGTCAACGTCTTTCGACAAAGAGTCCTTTTTCAAAATGTGGTATTCGTATTCTGAAATATCCAAAAACCTTTCGAGACTTCATACTAGTCAATTCGAAGTGCACTCATTTTATTTTCTTACATATTTGACATAATTTTTCTAGTTTTTTATATCGCTTCCCATTGAGTTCGTTTTTTGATGTCTCGATTTGCTCATTCTTCCATTTTCGATGTATCAAAAACTTATTCTTAAACTCAGGTTGAAAACAAAAACAAAATTATAACAATTTTTTCCATTTTCAAAAAACTACGTTTAATAAACAAAAATGAAGAAGCACCCGAAATATAATGTTATCCTTTCTACCATACTTATTATTTCCATTGCATTTCCAGTTTTTACCCCAACCCAATTTCCCATTCGGTCATGTCAAATTGTTTTCCCTCACTAATTTTCACTCCCAAACGCACCTTTGTGGAAGCCGGATATTGTTTCAAGGTAAAAAATTAGCTCTTATCGTATTATTTCGTGATGATGCTTGAAAAATTCTTTCTTTCATCTCCGGATAGAGACGATACGAAATTTTTTTGAAATCTGAATTTTCATACTTTTTGCAAATTGCATGATCTCCGATTGTAACGTCTTAGCTCGAAATGCTTTCAGTACAGGAGAAATAGTGGGTTCTTTGGGGGAAGAACGGAATAAATTTGATATGATTCTCCACGAGAATAAGTTAAATTTCCATTGAAATAGTACATTTTTCGAAAAGAAAGGTCATTTTTCAGCGGATACAATGATCATCAACTAAATTGTTATGTTTCTTAGAGAAAGAGACGGGACGTCTAGAATAAAGTTGGATTTTGATACCTTAAATAAGGATTTTCCATGAAGAACTTCATCTTATACAGGTATTTCAACAAGTATTTTTATAAAGTTATTAGTCAAAGTTCCCAGTATGAGGAAAAAATATTTCTGAACTTGTAAATAGACTACGTCACCTCAATCAACATAACGTATATACAAATTACAATCCTGAAAAATGAAAGTTTTCAGTTCCCTAATTTTACCAATCGTTATCCCCAATTTAAAGTGTGGGTTCGAATTCCATTTCAAACTGTAGTTTACCCAGAAGAGTTTTTTTTGTGTAAAGAACAATTCTCAATATAAATTCAGAGTGGAAGTTCGATTTCGAACTCACGCTGTGAGCCCCCTAACAGGTTTTAATGGAAAAATGATGCGAGAAATCCGAACCTGAAGTGGTGGTTTGGATTCCACCTAGAACTGTGGATCCCCTCAAATGAGTTTAGCGGAATTCGGACGTATTCTGCTGTACATCCGAACAAGCGGGATAGGTGATTTTGACCTACTAAAAATGCAGAACATGGCAAGATCAAGGAATCACTATTTTCAATAATTTCTGGCTTGAAAATGAAAATACGTTCATATAATCCTACTATCATTGTTTGCCGAAGTCTTATCATACAATATGGTGGGAATGTAGCCCAATTATTCACATAGTCATCGTATTTTTTCTAGATTTTGTACACAGAAAGTAGTATATAAAGAGCAGGTGGATCAGAGATAAAATGAGTTTAAAATTGAATGAAGAAGAAATATAGATATCTTGAAAGTATGACGAAATTGCGAACATTCAATTTATTTTTTCTCTTTTGTATTTTTCAAAAGTGCGAAATTCTTGATGCTGCATCCACAAATCGAGAAGTCAACAAGGTGTGTCAAACTCGTGGATGTGAAAATTCTGGTATGTA
>WSXT02057137.1:385-12765 GCA_011762715.2 Neuroterus valhalla
GCACAGATATGCCAAATGAGTGAATTTGTTTATAAAAATTGTTCATAACAATGACAAATGTTGTTTCATGGAACTCTAATGTGTATTATTCTGGTTCTTCACGTGAAAATAAATTATTCCATAGAGAAGAAAATGATTTGAAGCACAGATATGCCAAATGAGTGAATTTGTTTATAAAAATTGTTCATAACAATGACAAATGTTGTTTCATGGAACTCTTATGTATAATATCCTTGTTCTTCAGATGAAAATAAATGGTTCCGAAGGAAAGAAAATTTTTCGAAGCATAGATTGTTGTAATAGACGGAGGCGCCCTACGATGCGCATCAATTTCTGCCTGTTTGGCTTTAGTTATTAGCGTCCCAAATGAAAACTTGCAATATCTTGAAAAAATCTTTTATGGAACAAATACAGTAATTCTTCCACAACAACTAAGCACTTCCACATTTTACGGCTGACCACGGCTACTACCGTTTTTTAAATCGAAAGTTGAATCAATAAAAAATATTTGTAGCATTACAACAATAATTGAAAAAGTTAATTAAAATAATAAATATGTATTACTTGATGCATTGATTGATTGATGAAAAAGATACACTTTAGATGTATACAAACGATTTCCGAAAATTATTTATTGGTTTTAATAAAGCACTTCCTAAAGTTAAGGTATGTTTTTGGTGTTGCGAGCGATTTCTCGAAATGTTGAACTTTGAAACCAAAAAAATTGCTGAAAATAATAATATTTTTCCATTTTTTTTATATTTCCATATAGATTAAATATTGAAAAATTGAAACTGCTTAATATTTCCTCAAAAAAATTCAGTGGATTTTTTGACTTTTGATCGCCTTTTTTCCGATCTGAACCACTGTGCGACGGTGGCGTCAAGAATTATCCGATTTCCCCCCAATGAAAACATCAAAATCAGAAAGAATTTGCAAGTTAATGATGGGTTATTTAATGTACAAATTTTGTGTGATAAAATAAAATTATAAATCAAGTCGTTAAGAGTAACTCAAAGTTGAATTTTCTAATAATTAAATATCAATTCAATTTTTGATATATTAGTCATGATAAAAAAGGCCGGTAATAATATAAATTAATTATCACTCGAATCTAGGCAGGTGACACTTAGAACTAAAAGTGACGGAAATGTTGACCAAAGCCGCGTGCGGCGCTGGCTGTACTTTCAGGCCGATAATTATTTTATAGCATGAGGGAAATGCAAATTTGATACTTTCGATTATTATAACACGTTTTTTCGCATATATTCATATTGAAAAGATATTTTATGATATTTCAAATATCCAATAATTTAATAGGTACAAAAATATCAAATCCCTAGCATCGACATATGTAAATATCATAAACTATGAAAATAGTAGATTTCAATTTAATTTCTTTTTAGTTTTGATATTTTTAATGATTAATAAAATTTACGCTTAGTTCAACCTTATTTCAAAATTCTATATTTCTCTTCGAATTTGGACAACGATTCATTTTTCTTCGTTATGTTCAATCTGTACAAAATAAAGACATCTATGAAGATTGATTGTGTTGTTAAAATATGTCGAATACTTATAACAATTTTTATTATATATAAAAGTATTCATAGAATGGATGAATATAATAATGATGAAAAAATTGAAAAGTGTATACGTAAACAATATTAAAACAGTTGTAAATAGAATAATATTATTATATATAATATATATATAAAATTATTATTATTATTATTATCATTATTATTCGTCGAAAATTGAACTCGGGCTATATCACCCGATGTGTAATCACCAGCCACGGACTAAGTCAAGTGTATGATGAAGTCAAGATGTTAATAATTTAAAAATATAAAAAGGAAGTTCGAAATTTGTTGCGCAGATATTTTGGCAGGCACACATTCAAGTTATTAGTGTGATATAAAGTTCGTCTCGTTATGATGCTTTCATTACTCAGCAGCAGAGTTTGTTGTAGGTAACTAATTGCGTCACCTCTGGATGCTTTTTCAGAGCTACCAACTTTATTATTAATATTATTATTATTATGTGAAAAATTTCCTGTTTTAAGTGAAATTACACCTCTTCGCTGAAATTCCCTATCATCAATTCGATTATCAAATTTGAGTCAGCTAAAAAAATCTCATAGAGCAACAAATTTGCAAAACTTTTTTCTCATAATGGAAGAAAAAATTCTTCCTCTCATGACGTAAAGATATTATTCAAATATTTTGAGAATCAGATTGAAGGAACGTTACATATTCTTCAAATCAAATGATATAAGATCTCTTTTTGATTCATAATAAGAAAGCTGTCATTTTTTGTATTTTTTTGGTAGAATTTTTAATAGTCTAGGCTGATTCACGTAAATTCCCGGTTTTTAATTAAACTCCCGGTTATTTCCCGACCGAAAAAATTCCCCGTCTTTCCCGGTCATTGAACATTTCTACGCTTATCTACGGAAGGAGGAGGGGGGGGGGGGAGTTGCCTAGAATGCGGCTACGTAGTTTATGGACGACCCCTTAGTGATGGAAAAAACTTTGGTTTTTTTTATATTATATATACTTCGGGAAAACTTCTCGGAAAACTTGTGTCTGGCCAAGGAAAAAAAATCCGTAGATAAAATTAGCCAGATGTATCGTCTGAGATTATTATTATTATTATTATTATTTATTGATAAATGAATAATTACATGAAATTATCAATTTTTCATCATTATTTCCTTTTTTATTGAAATTTTATAGTGGTAGATCTTGGCATTAAAGGTGAAGGATAAAAAGTTAAAGGAGTAAAAGATTAAAGAGTATAGCAACGAGCTGTTGAGAAGAGTCAAATCAATGAAGTGATAAATAATATCTATTGATGTATTGATGCATTGCAGGTCTAGGCATTGACACTCATTTTACGATCGATTGCACTTTGTTTCTATAATGGGTTGTTGGTTATCATCAATCACGCTCTGCATAATTTCAATTCACAATCGTGGACTCCGGAACTCAGTTTATAAATGATTTTTCTAGAGTTGAATTTTCAATAAAGAAAAAGAAAAGAAAAGAAAAATTGACAGGGTGGTGATTTGGTGGACGATCCCCAATTCCCGGTTTTTCCTGTCAATTTTTACGATTTACAATTTAAAACATGATTATTACCAACCAAAAATGGAACTGAGACCAAAAATTTTCAACTGGGAAAGTTGAATTCTCGAACAGATAAATCAATTTTTTAAGGAAACAAGATAAATTGTCAACCGGAATTCAGATGTTCAAATTTTAAATTAAAAAAAAATTATGTCCAGCCACACAACTGAATTTTTAACTAAAATTTTGGAATTTTCAATTGAAGGAAATTGAAGTTTCAGTTCAAAAAACTTACCTATAACAATTGAAAAAACTAACTTCCAAGTAAATGTAAATGTTTAACTGTAGCAGTTGAATTTTGAACCAGAAGGACGAATCCCTAACTGAAGAAATGAATCTTCAAGTAGAATAATTGCATTTTTGACCAAAAATTAATTCCCAGCCCAAAAATACAGTCTCAACAAAATGGTTGAATTTAAAAATATAAAAAAAATCATTTCCAATCGGAGAGTGGAATAATAACGTTTTTGGCTTAAAAA
The DNA here is from genome assembly GCA_011762715.2 of Neuroterus valhalla. NCBI lineage: Eukaryota > Metazoa > Arthropoda > Insecta > Hymenoptera > Cynipidae > Neuroterus > Neuroterus valhalla. The sequence goes on from WSXT02057137.1 coordinate 3,996, forward strand.
ATTAATTTTTTAACGAACGTAAGTGAACAACTTGATGAATCTTCGAATAACATGAAACCATTGGATTTAAAAAAAAAAAAAAAAAAAAATCTCGTCCAAACTGTTAAATTTTTAACTAGAAAAAATCAATTTTCCACAAAACATGAAACGGATTAATTTTCAGTAAAAGCAATTATTTGTTATTCAAATAAATACTTGAATGTTGGCCTCAAGAAGATGAATTGATTTTCAGAGAAGTAGTTAAATTTTCAACCAGCCTTGAATTCAAAATTAAATAATGCGCTTTTGAAAAAAAGTTCATTTCGAAAAAAAGAGTTCAACCTTTGATTAAATAGTTGATTATTGAACTTGAAAATGATGAATTCGTAATTAAAAATTTGAACAGGTTTCGTATTATAATTTGGGAATATTTCTTCTTCAAAATACTGCTTCTACTCTGAAAAATCCTTGTAGGTAAAACAAAATTTCCTCTACGGAAATGGCATTTTCAACTCTAAAGATTTGAATGATCTTTAATTAGACATTTTCTTCTTTTGAAGGATGGAAAGTCTCAATAGCTTGCAATTTCTTATCACTGAAATTCCAGACATGGAAATCGGAAAAAACCTGCAAAGTGTGATTAGTATCGAAAATTTTGTTCCACTTTTTCTTATTGTTTGGTTGACCATAAAAAGAGGAAATTCTGACTGTTTTACGTATCAATGTTTTCATATTTATTCATATTTAGAAAAAAAAGATTTCTTCAGCAGAAAAGGAATGCAAATTTTTCCAACATTTTCGTTTTTGTCTCATTTTTGTCGCTTAATAACCGAACGAATTATTATTTTATTAACATGTATTTTAGAACATTTGTCAATCTGTAACTTTTTAACGATAACAAAAAATAATTGATCGATGATTCGATAATTCGAATCTTTACAATTAATTCGAATAGTTCAAACGGGCACATTTTCTCCCCCCGATGATGACTCCTTGTCATCACACATTAGTAGGCGATGGAGTTTGACGACAGGGCGACGAAAAATTCCTGCTGCAGTTCTAATATTTGCTACGGAACTTTTGATACATCATTGCAGCATATCAGTATCTCTTTAAAAAATTTGATTGTATCAAAACAGCCTCTTCTTTCTTCTTCTTTGTTGATACAGCATACCAATTTAATTCAGACTTCTTTTTCTCAATTGGTTTTTTACTGAAACACAATGTAAAGTTTGATTTAAATTATTTAATTACACTCATCGCTTGTCTGGGGGCCTTCCGACAGTGTGCCTGTTTCTCGGCTGTTCATGCTTGAGTGATTCTGTCTCTCCCCCCGAGCCTCGCACGGCGCAGCACGATGGCCCATCAGCCTTGAAAAGGCAGTACCTTAATGCGTAGTATAGAAGTTGTTTACTTGGAAACTTGCGACGCACGTATCCACGCACCGGCTCAGAGACTTTACATACGGCCCTGAGTGTTTAACTTCGCCTAGTCAGTCTTCGCTTCAAATCTGGTTCGAACTGGATTTATAATTGCTTCTCGCTTGAGGACCACAACCCCCGATACCGGCCCCCAGGCAAGCGATGAGTGTATAATTTATCGGATTCCAAAGCTTTTGAGTGGAATATTAAAGAACATTTTCTCAGAACGGTGCATGCAGTAAAATTATATGATTAAATTAGAATTTGGTGGTAGGAATAGAACGTTTCAAATTTACTTTTAGTGGCTGTAAATGTTTTTTAGTTTTCTGAATTTAGAATACTATTGTAACAAACAATTCTTCTGCCAAACCTACGTAATATTTCTTTCTTGCAGCCTCATTATTTACACCAATCTAGACTTACTGCAGAAAGAAAGGATTAAAGATGCTTGATATCATTCAATAATTATACATATTTCGATTTGTAATACATAAACCGGTGTGACGAGAAACAAAAGTGGTTACTTAAATTCGATTAGAAAATTAATTCTCAGATACAAAACCCATGAAAAATAGCAATAAAATCCATCTTTGGAATACGAAAAATGCAAGCTAAGATTCTGAAAATGTACTGACATAACCTGAATGTTTCTTCCAGTTCGAGAATCTACTTTGCATGAAAAATAGAAATGTTTAGGGCATGTTAGCAAGAAATTATTTAAAAAAACCTAAGTAAAAATTTACAGGCAGACCACGTCTCGAATCTTCAGATATTACAGAATAGGTATTACTGGATAAAATCCGAGATTATAAATAGAAATGGGAGATCTTTAAATTTATAATCTAAGGATATTTACACTTAGGGTCCAAGATTATAAAATATAATATCCGAGATATTACGAACTATAATCCTAGGTATTTAATCTACCGTCCTAAGCAATTTCAATTCCCCGAGTGTGGATATTCTGAAAAATGTTGTAAATAGCTCCAATTATTGAAAGAACAGGAGAAAAAAAACAAAAAGTCATTATAAAATTATGAATCCTCTATTTATTTAAAACGTTGAACTCTTGCTTGACTGTTAATTGTATAATGAAGAAATTAATATTTATCCCATACAATATGCATAATTCGGAAACTCACAACACGCGGAGCAACGTCGAAGACGCAAAGAAAAGAATAAAATGGACGCTCCGGTATATTTTAATACAAGTGTAACGAACTAATGTCTGGAGATTTTAGGACTTTAACATCTCGAGATTATGTTTGGTGATATCTTCATGTATTAGGAAAAGATTATAGATTATACGCAATATGATACTTTCCGTTACGGGGTATTATAATCAACTTGTAATATCCATCTCGTATAATCCATTTTTCTCAGTGTAATACTCTTTCTTACATTGCAATTTATCCTCTAATATTTTTTTCTAGTCTTCTTCTTTGTTCTATCCTAACATGTTTGTATATTATATTTTCCACAATATTCACACAGACTCACGCTGGCAATTGATCATAATTACTTCTTACTAAAATAACCAATCACAGTCCTGAAACGTTCATGCCATGAATATATCATATCTGATAAGATGTATGCGAGTTTGATGTGCCCGCGCATATCAATTGTGGCGCGTGTTTTTGAATGTCTTGGAACTATATGATAATTCTCAAAAAAATAAGTCTATCAACTTCGTGTAAAAAGGGGAAAATTGGGTCAACATTATCGATTTTAGGAATTTTAGGGGATTTTTCAAATTTGAGGGGAAAAAAGGGGTTTAGGAAAAAAAAGGGGGACGGACTGGTATCCCTGCATGTTGGAACATGCAAGCAGAAATGTTCACAATGATGGTGAGATACGTTGTTGACACTTTGAAGAAATTTATCTTCGTATTGATTTCGAAGACAATGAGAAAAAGTGTATCGTGTTACATTTTATCGAGAGGTTATTCACTTCTATAATATTATTCTAATCTCGCGATTTTAGAATCTGTAGAAGTCGGATTAAACGATTTGAGATTCCAGATGTCTCTCAGTGACCTGGCGGATTTTTATACGATCTTTTTAGGATATTTTGAAATTCGCGGGAAATTTTAAAGTTAAAAACAATTAAAAATTTATATTTAACGTCTAACAATAAAGTTTATATCTAAAGTTCCTGGGAATGGAAAATAAAAACCGAGAATCCAAAAACCAAATTGGGAGGAACCCCCTGAAATTTCGCTTTTAAAACTTCTAAAAATAACATGAAAATAAAGGAGACAGGGGGAAAATAAGATGGCAATATTTAAAACCCTTTCCTCTTCTCTTTTCTTTCTTTTGCCTTTTTAAATTATTATTTCCAAAATGCAATACAATAGCATTTGATACATCTAGAGACGTTCCGGTGCTCACTCAACACCCTTTTCGAGGTAAAAGGTATTTGAAGGTGAACGAAATAAACAAACAAAAATCATCTTCTATCTGAAATGAACACTTTTAATTTAACATTGCTTTATTTCAAACGCTCTTGAAATGGAATCATACAATTTTTCACGCTTCATTTCAAAATAATTTAATTTCAAACGCCTAAATTTGAATTTTCATTTATTCTATCCGGAATATTCGGAATGCGAAAGATTGTTAGTTCAAATCCTTTAAATTTCAAACGCAAATCAATTTTGTAGACAAAAAATTGAGTGATTCTGAGCTCGATTTGTGTTTCATTTTATTTGGAATGTGTTGAAATTAGAAGTGTTTCGATTTCAAACACTTCAATTTGGAACTGTGATTTTGAACGAATGAAGATATCATTCAGTTTAAAACGTTTTGTATTTGAAATTTTTCAACTTTTAAGGATTCCAGTTTTATTTTAAATTTTTATAAATTTGAAACTGAAATTATTTTATTCTCAACGTCATCAAATAAAAATCGTTCGATCATCGCCGTCTTCTCTTCTAATTTGCATTTTCATTTCAAATTATTCATCTTTGAAAATCGAATTGGAAAGTATTATATTTGAAACATACATTCACAAATTTCAATAGATTTGAAAACTCAACCGGAATTTGGAATTATTTCTAACTTCTCACTAAAAATCGTATAAAATATTTTGAAATCTTGGAAATTTGTAAAAAAAACTAAGGTAAATTCGAAGTAAAAATATTTATCAAGCTAATGAATATATTTAAGAACTGCTCAAAAATGAAAAGCTGAATGAAAAAAGTTGCCACTCATTGTTCGAGAATTATCATTTGACAAGGTTTATTGGGTCATTCGCTATAAAGTCTTTTTTCCTTCTCTATATCTATTTTCATGTTGATTGGTTTCTCAAATTTATTCTTTAGTTCAATTTTTAGCGGAATTTATAATAAATTGTTCCTATGGAGGCGGAACTTTTTCAGGAAAAATATTGCGATAGTTATCGTACCACGAGGTTGTTTGGCCGCGAGTCACGCACGTGTTCAAGATCGATAGTAGTTTGGCCCTTGGCGTTTGCTGCTTCAAACTTATTGGCCTTATTGCTGCCATTTATACTTGCGAAAAAAATCACATATGTATTCACTGTATGAAAATGTATGCGGAGGGTCAACATAAAAATATCTGTACATGCAAGTCTGCTTCTAATTTTACGAACTTCAACTAGTGGAGGACGTCAATGGCCACAAGGGCAGTGCCCTTTTTGGCTTTCTCATTGAAGAAGCTTCGTAGTCGTAACAACAATTGAAAATGTTTGTGAAATAGTTTCATTAAACGTTTCTCTGTTGATAAATGTCTGATACAATACTTTCTCATCAATTGTTCACATTATTTACATATTTATGCACTTTATAATATTTTTAAAATAGTTGTTTTATGGACAAACTGTTTTCAATCATGTATATCGAAGTTGATGTAACGATGTGAAAGTTTTTTTGGAACGAGATGAATTGATTGATCTATGATATTGATAAATTTCATTTCATAATGAGGAAGTTATGGTCATTTATTATTTTTTTGTATTTGTTCCTTACAGTACAAATTTTTCATTTACACAATTCAAAGTTGATGCAAGTATAGGAGTGACCTCTTGGTTCAAACTGAACTGCCAGACCTATTTGTTTTTATTATTTATGCTTAATTTCGAATGTTTAACAGAATCATGAATGATTTCTATAGGAGGAAGTCAATATACTTCCTTATACTCTAAATCCCTTAGACCATAAATAATTCTGGTCCAAGCAATGACCAAACCTGCGATTCAGCTCCGAAGGACTGACTTTCTGGTCCAATGGACCCGAAAATCGTTTCCCGTCAGGGATATTAGGAACCGCAGGATGGCATGACGCCATCTATAATTCTAATGCGGTCAGAATGTGAACTTATAATATTAATAATTCTTTTTATATGTAAATGTACATGATAGATTTTTGTCAATTATTTCTCTTGCAATAAAAATCTTGTTTTGTAAAGATTAATAAATAAGTCAATCTTAATAAATAATAAAGTTCTCGAAGAAGAGAACATTAGGAGTAGAAAAATTCCCGAAAGTAAAAAAAAAATGATATATAATCTTTTCCTCAGCTTTCTTGCCTTTGATGTTGTCGAGAAATCGTAGTTCCAGTAGATTCGGCACTTCTCGTTTTGAACAATAGACTCTTTCTCCCTTGGAGCGTTCAGCAGGGCAGGGTCGCGGCCGACGCCATAAGAGCGGCAAAGATGTTCGTAAAGCACTCTTAGGGCAGCATGGTGTCTGTACCATGGACTTAGGAATAGGAGGGGACTGGGCACATGCTCCTAACCTAGACGCGGGAACTGAAGCCGAGAGGGAGGGGGCGGAGTAGTAGCTTGTGCCCCAATTCAGCGGGAAATTTGAATGTGAATAAGAGTATGTAGTTAATTAGAGGAGTGATAAGTTAAAATAATTAACCCAAGACATTGGCAAATGAAGTTTGAATGATTTATGAGTAAAAAAATTGAAATTTGAATTATTCCTCATGTTGATTTTTTTTTTGTTTTACGAAACATACTGAAGTGATAATTAGTGCGAAAAGTTTTTTCAAAAATAAACTCACTACTCCTCATTACTCTCACTTACTCTTTTTTCAGAAAAATATAGATATATTTTTTTATTTGCAACCTAAAATTAAAGAAGGAATTAAATAACAACTAAGGATTATTGCTGGGGAAGAATAAACTCCTTCTCTCTTAGAATATAATAAATTTCAATATAAGACTTTTTGCAGGTTTCATACATTCAAATGAGATTTGAAAAACATATACTCGTTTAATACATATAATATATAAAATATAAAAAATATTATACCATCATATATAATTACAAGAACGTAAGTAGTCATCGTTAAAAATATATTACTGTCCTTTGAACAATACTATTTTTCCGTAGAGTTGCCTAACACTTTTCGATTTTACTACAATTCGGGAGCGGTTATAATTAATACGCAACTTTATATACTTGTCAATAACTGCTCTCGCTAGATGCGAGGTATGATTTTCCAGAATCACTTAAAAGTCTCTTTCTCTTAAGCGTCGAACGAAAGTCTGTTGAGGAGTAATCATCGGTTTCTGAAAAATACATTGCTATTTTTACGTCACTATAATTTTTTATAAGCAACTTTCGAATAAAAATTATGTGAAATTTATTGAATGGAAATAGTGTCATATTTGGAGGTTTTCAATGTGATATTTTTATGTCAATATGGGATACGAATAATTGAATTCAACTTTTCATAGAAGATATGTCACCAATATCAATATTTCCATTCAGAAGTTAAGAGAATTTCAAACCTTTAAGCATAATTATGGCTTGTGAAAATCGCCGCTCTGGTTGAATCTTCCTTTTTCGCTTTTGAATATCTCCTAAGAAGAAAGAGGTAAAAACATGAAATCTGCAAGATATCTTCATATGGTTAAACTTCACTCACCCAAACCATTTTTTATGGTATCTCGCCTGGTTTTTTTATTCAACTAGAATAAAAAGAGGCTAAATATAACCCTTTTGTGGACGCCACAAAACAGAATAATATTGACTCATATTGTTATTCTGTTTTGTACTAGCCAAAAGAGGGTTATGTTTACCAAATTTTCAGACTAGTTTACAGTTGAAACCATTCGAGATTCTATCGAAAGATGGATCGGCCGTGTCAAAATCCGTTGTATAACGGTATCCTGGAGGTTTGATATTTTTCCCTTTTCCATCTTAGGATATTTTGATTTTTTTGAAAATTATACTCTATTATGGAACAAGTTTTTCCCAAATGAAATTCAATATTGTTCGAACAATTTAAAAGATGCCTGTATTTCAAACGGACCAAATGACCTATAATATCCATTCCTTTTGTCACCGAGTACAGGAGTTGAAGTCATTCTCGAAATTGTGACAAAGAGAGGTGACGTTTCTCAACGATGAAGCAAATTGTATTTGCAACTTTATCATAATGAAAAAGCAAAGTGCTCAATCTGTGTTGAATAATTTTTTACTCACGTGTAGACATTTCACGTGTAGTTCTGTTTGCTCTTCTTCAAAAACTTCCATGAGAGCTGTTCCTAACAGTCCACATCAAATCCTAAAGCATTAGCCAACTGTTCTTTTCGGTGTCCGTTGAACAAAAATCTAGAAATGCGTTTGGGAAAAAAAATTGAAAACATGTCAGAACAAGTACAATAAATAAGCTAGATAATAAAAAAAAAAGTTCTTAAAAGTATTTTATTTTGTATTTTCTGTATTTGTTATGTAAATTTTTGCGGTAGTTTTTTACTACATGCATTGAAATAACAAAATTTTCAAACTTTCAGAACTATTAAAATCAATAATTTCATGAGTTACCCATTCGGACAAAATATTTCAATTATAATCAACCTTTCCATCCTAAGGAAGTTAATAGGTTATGTTTTGTGATCCTGATACTTTTAATCCCTTAACACTTTCAATCGCGGTTCAAGCCATGTTACGCGTCAATTTGAATGCATGTACAGTTGCCGCCTAATTGGGGCACAAGCATCCCCACTTCTTTTCTCTCCCCTTGGCTTCAACCCCCGCACGAAATGCACGGTCCCCTCTTATTCCTATGTCCATGGTCTGTACAAATACGTCGTCCAGCGTGAATAGGGCAATTCCATAGTATATGCCGTAGGTGCTCAGGAAGTTTAGGATACGCCCTGGACCTATCGCTGGAAACCTCTTGACGTAATATGCTTCTACGGTATGCTAAGGTGGAATTATACCGCCCTGACACGAGTTCTGTTCTGTTCCTGAATTGAGTCCAGATGATTTGAGGAAAGCAAACGTTGACTCATGTGACAAGGATTGATCATTTACAATTTTGTAAAATTTTCCGTGCATCACCTTGTCTTCATGTTGTTTTAGGAAGTTTTTGGCCTCCGCTTTCTTCACCT
>WSXT02057170.1:0-12764 GCA_011762715.2 Neuroterus valhalla
CCAACAGGCTTTGGCAGTAGTGTATGATTGAGGACAAAAAAATTCGGATGAAATATTCATATTTGGACAATTAGTTTGTATGATTTGTTAATAGAAATTAAAGTTAATATCCAAAAGTTGAAATTTATATCACTGTAACATTCATTTCTCCTTATTCGTATCGCGTGATTGAGAAAAGAAAATTTTCTACAAAAACAAGTAAATTTTGACTAAATGTTAACGTATTCCGTTTATAACAATCATGAACATTAATTCTTATAACTTTTCTCGGATTATATAGTACTTTCTGTAAATTTCTTTCGTTTTCATTAACAAACAAAAAAATTGCGCTGATGAGAAGGAAGACACCACATATTTGTTTATAAAATTTGTTTGAAACAAATGTTTTGTTTATTAAACAAATTATTCACATTTAGTTGACATTCATGCATGCAATTTTGATGATTTAGAGTATAGTCATGTTGTTTCCACTTCAATAAAAAATAATGCAGAAACTTGAAATCGAGTGAAAAGTACGACCTCTACTCGAATTTGGCCGTGAAAATCCATTTCTGGACCACTGTGAGTGGTTCCAAATGCATAAAAAGCGGTCAAAAGCAGAAAAAAATAATTTCTTTTAACATGGTTTTCTAGAGTTTGCATTCACTTATTATTATTTTTAGAGCTCAGAAAAGTGGCAAAAAGAGTCTGAATCTTTATATAGTGTTTTTCGGGTCTCTTTCAAGTTGCACTTCCTTGACGCAAAATTTTACGCTCTCCAAGCGTTAATAAATTGTTTGTTAGAGAAGTCGTATAATTTATGTAAAAGTCAAGCGATTTACACTTTCAGCAACGGAATCTCTTTCTAACAGTTTTTGTAATTGAATGGAATAAACAGAAACTCGAAAGAAAACAGATTGTTGATACAAATAATTATAAACTTTTTATCGTATGATCTTATATTTCCAGCTAGCAGTCGTTGATAAAAATATGCACCAATAATTTTACCTGCGATCAACCGCTTCCGTTTTTCTTTCAAAAAGTCGACTGGAGCCCTTCCTAGCACATATCGAAAAATTAGCTGCAACCTTTTGCAACCTTGCCATTGACGTGAATTTTTATTTGGTAATTTTGGCCTGCCTACATGCCGCCGCGGCACAACAGTGGGAAAAAGCACTTTTTTGGGACACAAATCAGCCGACCTCTCAATTTTCAACGGATCAGAGCTTTTTTTCTGAAAATGCTCATGTAGAATTGTACTTTGAAGTAGAGGTGCGCGTTTTTTGAATTTGTTATTCATTATTTGTTATTAAGCTTATGATTTGCAATTGGTTATATTTGCGATATCTACATAGCCTCATTCATCGATATTTCTTTACAAAGGTGTAAAATTAGTGAAGTTTTTTTTTTTTGATAAGAATGAAACTTGTAGATAAATATCCTGTATTTTGTCAATTGCTATAAACAAATTGATGGATATAACTGTTTACTGTTGCATTTTCGGATTTCGAACGTATCACTAACTTAGGTTTTGTTATAAAAATGTGAAGGATCAATTTTTAATTGCAAACAATCACCATATAAAAACTATAGTTAATATTTTAAACAACTTTTATAAACAAATTCACTTACTTGGAACATCTGTGCATCGAAAATTTTTCTTTTCTGTGGAATCATTTATTTCTATCTGAAGAACAAGAATATTACACTCTGGAGTCCCATGAAACAATATTTGTAATTGTTATAAACAATTTTTATGAACAAATTCTTCCATTTGGCATATCTGTGTATCGAAAACTTTTTTTTCATTAGAATCTTTTATTTTCATCTAAAGAACAAGAATACTACACATTAGAGTTCCATGAAACAACATTTCCCATTGTTTTAAACAACTTTTATAAACAAATTCACTTATTTGGCATATCTATGTATCGAAAACTTTTATTTTCAGTGGAATTTTTTATTTTCATCTAAAGAACAAGAATATTACACATTAGGGTTCCATGAAACAAAATTTGTTATTGTCATAAATAATTTTTACAAAGAAATTCTTTTATTTGGCATATCTGTGTATCAGGAACTTTTCTTTTCTATTGAATCTTTTACTTTCATCTGAGGAACGAGAATACTACACATTAGAGTTCCATAAAACAACATTTGTCATTGTTTTAAACAATTTTCAAAGAAATTCACTTATTCAGCATTTATCTGCATCGAAAATTTGTCTTTCATGCGGGATCTGCGATTCTGTTTATAAAAATTTCAATACCAGATTCGTAATCAGCGACCTCGAGAAACCCCTTACACCGATTTCGAAAAGAATCAAAACTTTACTTAGCCTACTCGCCCACCATATCGGATCCGCAATTTTGTTTTTGAAATTTTGGAAACCGGATTCATAGTCAGCAACCTCGAAAACCCTCTTACACTAATTTTGAAAAGAATCAAAACTTTATTCAGCCTGCTCATCCACCATATTGGATCCGCCATTTGGTTTTTGGAATTTCGGAAACCGGATTCGTAGTCAGAGACCTCGAAACCCTCCTTACACCAATTTTGAAAAGAATCAAAACTTTATTCAGCATACTCGTCTACCATACTGGATCCGCCATTTTGTTTTTGAAATTTTTGACACTGGATTCGTAGTCAGCGACCTCGAAAATCCCTGAGTAATAAAATTTGGCCTATTTTATGAACATTTTATAGTTTTGGCCACCTTTTAGGCATTTGGAACCACTGTGCATCGTAGAGAATTTTCCGAACGAAGTTCCTTATACGAGAGTAGAGAAATACGTGGGTATAGACCTATTCCGTGGGTAGATACCTATCCCACAAAAAGTGTCTTGCTACCGTGACGCTAAAAAGCGTTATTGAAAAGCGTTATGGAGCTGTGCACAGTGGGAAGTAATGAAAAAACGATATTTAAAATAACCTGTAGGTCACAATTCTTCATCGATTTTCAGTTTCTTTTTCTGGAAAAATCACGGATTATATTCTTAACAAATCTGTCCAGGCCGATTAAAAACTTTTTTTTTTTTCAATTTTTATAGAGCTACAAATAGCGAAAGAAATGTTGAGTTGAGAAATTTTTTTTTTTATTCCCTGTGAAAATTATTCTTAGTGGTATCAGGCCTCGGGTTTGATGCGAAAGGGTTGGCGGAAGAAAAGGAAATTGGCTGATGTGTCAAGTTATTTTTTTATAAACAAATATTTGCAACAAATAACCAGTAAGATGCATTATGATTTTGTGAAGTATATTTATGCATCGATATCTCTCGTTTAGAGCAATGAGGTGAAATGTGATCATGAAAGTGTGGTATCCGATATAATTCGTTAAATATATTAACAACTATTATAAACACATGCATGATTCGAACAGTTTCAGGTAGGAATGAACCGAATTTTCTTCCTTATGTCTTCGAATCTCATTTCCTGTCATATACATTGATGTATTTTTCTCATCTGATATAAATTATGAAATTTATCGAAATGAATTTTCTTCTGGTTGTGTTTCAATATCATTTCCTGTGATGCTCATTGGTATTTTTCGACTCAAAATATTATTCGATATTTTTATAAACGAATCATTCGAACAAAATTCCCACTATGAAAATTTCATGATTCCCGTCCTCATTTCAAGAACGATTCATTCGAGAAAATTTGGTTCGTTCTTGCTTGAAACTGTTTAAGTCATGCATTTGCTTATAATAGTTGTTGATAAATTCAACCAAATTATATCAGATGAGACAAATACATCAATATGTTTCACAGGCAATGAGATTCGAAGATAATCGGGAGAAAACTCGGTTCGTTTCTGCCTGAAACTGTTCGAATAACGCATTTGTTTTTAATAATTGTAAATAAAATTTTAAAATTACATCAGATACTAAAAATACATCAAAGTGGATCACAAGCAATGAGATATGAAAATAATCTGAAGAAAACTCGGTTCGTTTGTGCCTAAGACTGTTCAAATCATACATTTGTTAAAAATAATTGTTGATAAATTTAACAAATTATATCAGGCATCACATTTTTATGATCACATTTCACCTCATTGCTTTAAACGAGCGATTCCGCTGCATGAATTTACTTCACAATAACATAATCCATCATACTGGCTATCTGTTGCAAATATTTGTTCAAAGCAAATAATTTGACATATCAACAAATTTATTTCCTTCCGCTGACCATTTTGCACCAAATCTGGGGCCCGACGTCACTATAATGCTCTATCAGAATCTGAAGATATAAAAAATTAAAAATCGGCCTCAAAAGATTTCTTTTCTTAAGAATTTAACGCTGAAACTTTTCAAATAAAGAATTTGAAAATCGATAAAGAGTTGTAACCTGCAGGTTATTTTGAACATCGTTTTTTCATTTGGCCCTACTGTAGAGCGCTAGCATGGGGGTCTAGAGAGGGATACATGACACTGGGTATAATGTTTACGAGCATCTTCTACGACCTTTAGTTTTCATGCAAGTATAGCTTCGTGGATTTCGCAAAATTTCCAACCATTTTCTTCACATTCCATACTTTATTGTTATTATCTTTACAAGAAAGTTTGAATAGCAAAAGTCGAGCTACTTTTGTGATTTTTTGCTATCTCATTATCGTTTCGTGATAGCAGTAAAAATGGTATGATTTTTTCGATTCAAATTTTGTTGTACTGATAATTATTGAAGGATTATGAATTTACATAAGTTGGTAGAGAGTTGTGCGAAAATTGCCTTCTAAATGCGACTTGAAGAGAAGCATTAACGATCCTAGTATGATACCTTGTCTGATCAATGTGCTAGCATTGGGAGTCTAAGGGGAGATATATGATACCGGTTAAAATTCTTACGAGCATTGTTTACGACCTCAAGATTTCACGCAAATGAAGCTTCCTGCATTTCGCAAAATTTTCAACCAATTTTCGCATATTTGATATGTTATTGTTATTAGATTTACAATAAAGTTTCAATCGCAGAAATCGGGCTTCTTTTGCGATTTTTTTCAATTTCATTATCGTTTTGTAATAGAAGTAAAAACGGTCCATTTTCTGAAATTCAAGTATTGTTGTACTAATAATAATTGAAGGATTTTGAATTTACATTGCCTGGTAGAAAATTATAAAAAAATTTGCTAACGATCCTAGTATAGTCTCACTAGAATTGATATATGACACCTTGCCTGATCAATGTGCTAGCATTGGGAGTCCAGGGAGAGATATATGACACCGCTTAAAATTCTCACGAGCACTGTTTACGACCTAGAGATTTTACGAAAATGCAACTTCTTGCATTTCGCAAGATTGTCAACCAATTTTTCAAATATTTGATACCTCGTTGTTATTAGCTTCACAACAAAGTTTGAATCGCGCATATCGGGATACTTCTGCGGTTTTTGCTATTTCATCATCGTTTTGTAATAGAAGTAAAAATGTTCCATTTTTTGAGATTCAAGTTTTTTTGTACTAATAATTATTTAAGGATTTCGAATTTACATTACCTGGTAGAAAATTATGAAAAGGATTTCTTCTAAATGCGACATGGAAGAAAAGCATTAACGATCCTAGGATAGTCTCACTAGAATTGACATATGATACTTTGCCTGATCAATCCGATAGCATTAGGAGTCTAGGGAGAGATATATGACACCGGTTAAAATGTTTACGAGCATTTTTTACAATCTACAGATTCAACGCGAATGCAGCTTTTTGCATTTTGTAAAATTTTCAACCAATTTTTCAAACATTTGATACCTCATTGTTATTAGCTTCACGATAAAGTTTGAATCGAAAAAATCGGGGTATTTTTGTGTTTTTTTGCTATTTCATTATCGTTTTGTAATAGAAGTAAAGATGGTCCGATTATTGCGATTCAAGTTTTTTTGTACTGATATTATTGAGGGATTTTAAATTTACATAAGGTGGTAGGAAATTTTGCAAAAATTCCCTTCCAAATGCGACACGAAAGGGAATCATTACCGATCCTAGTACACTCCCAATAGCATTGACATATGATATCTTGTCTGATCAATGTGTTAGCATTGGGAGTCTAGGGAGAGATATATGACACCGGTCAACATTTTTACGAGCATCGTTTTCGACCTCAAGATTGAACGCAAATGAAGCTTCCTGCATTTCGCAAAATTTTCAACCAATTTTCACATATTTGATATGTTATTGTTATTAGATTTACAATAAAGTTTCAATCGCAGAAATCGGGCTACTTTTGCGATTTTTTGCAATTTCATTATCGTTTCGTAATAGAAGTGGAAATGGTCCGATTTTTGCGGTTCAAATTTTGTTGCACTGATAATTATTGAAGTATTTTGAATTTACTTAGGCTGGTTAATTTACATGAGTTGTTCAAAAATCGTCATATAAATGTGGTATGAAAAGAAGCGTGAACGATCCTAGTATAGTCTGACTAGCATTGACATAATTATGATACCTTGCCTGATCAATGTGATAGCATAAAGAATCTAAGGAGAGATATATGACACCGGTTCGAATGTTTATGAGCATCTTATACGACCTATAGATTTCACGCAAATGCAGCTTCTTGGATTTCGCAAAATTTTACGCTAATTTCTACCAATTTGATACCTTATTGTTATTAGCTCCACAATAAAGTTTGAATCGCAAAAATCGGACTATTTTCACAATTTTTGATATTTTTTATTATCGTTTCGTAATAGGAGTAAAAAAAAGTGGATGTGTCAAGTTGACGCGTGGAAGGAACGAAGTTCCTTCCGTTGCTTAACAAATACTTAGTCCAAGCAACAGGGATTATTTAATAAGTGATTTGTGACAGAAGCTTTTGCAGTCAAATGTTTTTCTTAACGTTTAAAGCCGAAAAATTGCACTTTTTTAGTTGTTTTATTCATAACATAAAAAGTATTAGAGCAATCTCAATAGCATCAATTAATAAGTTACAGGCAATGAAATTACAAATAAAATGAGCGCTTAATCAACCTGATCGGATAATGGGGGCCGAGAAAATGAGTAAAAACCAGGAAATTTAAGGTTTGTTTAACAATTCAATATCTTTGTTAATTTTAAATTCCTATGACTGAGCTTTGGTGGAAAAGTAGCGATTTCAATGCTCTATAAGTGTTAAAAGAATGGACACTATAGGATAATTACTTCTCACGTAATTGCTATTTAAATTATTTGATGCTGCTCATTGCAAAATGTCTGTATGGTGCACCGATGGTCCGATTTCATTTTTTAGAATGGATTTTGAAATTTTAACTAAAGCACAACAAATTATATATCATCGTTTTCCAGTAAAATGTTGCTAAGTGCGTTAGAAAAGTTTTCAAACATGACTCCAAACTGCTGAGCGCACGAAAGTAACCGAGGATAGGGGGAAGAAGGAAGGTAGAAAAGGCTACTTTCGAGCGCTTACCAGTTTGGAGTCAAGTCTAAAATAATGATCTATAATACAATTCTTTCAACCTTATAGGAGGGATTTTCATCATCCGAAATTAATTTTTGCCCTTTCAGTTATTGATGGAAAGTATTAGATGTTTGGAGTTTTTTTTGCTAATATTATATAATAATTATCAACAATATATTTGAATTTTGTATTCTGTTTCGAATATCAGTACAATTTTAAATTCCTTTTTCAAAGCGAATTTTTTTTTTAACACTGACTGCTAATAATTTAGTAATTTTTGTTGTTGAAAAATCCTTTCCAAGTGTTCCTTATTCTGGATGTAGGTACCATTTTTAAGGTCCTATAGCCCCAAGCTAAAACTGATATCCCTCGATTAATGAGAGAAGTATCATGGATGATTATTTAAGTGTTTTTTACCCCCCTCCTCATGACAGATGGTAAATATCATTTATAGGCGTAGAACGACTTTTATTACCAAAATTCAATCTTAAAGCAAACACTTTTTTTATCAGTACGATTTACTCGACGATTTCCAGGTGATCCTAAGATATTTAATCAGCATTGCCTGTATGTATCGCTCTTGTTTTCTCAGAAAATATGGCAACTTGAATAACGACACGTTTTAGTGTGGCCCTTGCAAAAAGTTTCAATCTTTTCACGAATGAGAGTATATGACCGTTTTCAATTTTGGATTACGAAATGCGAGGATGTAAATTAGAGTTCAAATAATGAAAAAATTGTTGTTATTTTGATATATGTATATGTATCAGAATATACTTTATAACTTGAAAGTTTGTTAACCTAGATTATTGATATTTTTCCTTATTCATGTCAAAATTATTCTTTTATGCGAAGAACATTACTTTGAAGGTAAAAAACTGATTTTGGAAGGCCCAGCATATCAGAATGATTTGGGAAAAATGTTTCAAATATGCAGCAATGTTCAAAAATAAAATTTTGCGAGAAACGTGGTTAAGACTTTATTATATTATTATAACTTATAACATAATTATAATTATTCAATCATATGACAGATTATTTATTCTAATTTTTATCTTATTAATTATAACATAATGGATCATCGTAAAAGCATCAAATCTATAATTATTATAACTGTACAAACGATGTTCATTTTGTCGTATTGGCTAAAGCAAGAGCTTTGGACCCACTCCGTCTGATTGCGGGTTCGATTCCCGCATCTCAAACACGTAAAAGGGAGAGAGCATAAAAACATATTCCGTTATAACTGTACACTAGGGTGGTCCAAAAATGCATTAGAAATTTTTTTTCGAATTTTTATACAAAACGCCCAGAAATTTGTTCGAATCCACACAAAAATAAATGCTTTAAAAAAAAAGATAAGAAAAATAAGAAGAAGAAAAATACGTTCTTGTACATTCTATACGGAATTCTCAATATTAGGTGAATCGAGTTCGAAATTCATAATTTCTCTTCACAATAAGTCACAGAATGCGAATAAAATATCACTTCTCAAATATCACCCCAATAAATCTGGTTCATAAAGTGGCCAGTTGACCGTGGGGGCTAAGGCATGCGCTTTAGGCCCAGGCCGGCTGGTTGTGGGTTCGATTCCCGCCTCGCAATCTGGAAGAGCTTCGGCGGCCCACGCGGTGAACACTTGCCTAGCAAGGGAACGTTCATCTCCGGAAAGTCGTGGTGCCGGTACCTCTTGAGAAAAAGGTTATTCTAAGTACTTGGGGCCGGGGTTCATGGTGGTTCGGATTCCACATTAAGCTGTAGGTCCCCCTTACTTACTATCAAGGTAGTGATAGGGTGTGTGAAGGAATGGTGGAGAGGTACGAGGAAAATGTAAACCCTCAGGGGACACATTGAATCAATCAATCAAGATCAATCAAGTCTGTTTTATAGGGTCCCAAAAAACCCCCATAAGCGAAAAAATGGGGTTTTCGAGTTTTTGGCGCTAATTATGATTTTTTTGCGGTTTTTTTAACGCAGATTGTTCCAACTACAATCATGAGATACTACTTTATACTGATAACTAGATGTTAATTTGAATTACTTTAACGATTTATTTTTGGTTTTAGCAACTTTCTCTTAGAAAAAGGTTAGGTTTCTTCTGAATTTTTCAACTTATTTTCGACGTTTCAGTTAGAGCGAGGTAATTATCAATAAAATAAACAAAAATAATTGTTTAAACAATTTTCAAATAATTATAACAATATTCTCTTAGAATGATGCTACAAAGGTGCGGTTTTATCTGATATTTTTAACACATATCATTGATGATAACATAAACTTTGCTTAATGATAGAAACTTGCGGTTTTTCTGAAATTTTAACTTTTTGCACACTTTCCATTCGAAGTGAGTTGTAATTTAATTAAATTTGACAAGAATAAGTGTTCGAGTAAATTATTATTGTTTATGGCTATCTCCTTTTTAACTTTGCTTTGCCTTTTCAGTTGGGAGCAAATAATAAATAAACATTAGAGAGAATCATATTTTAAATAATATTGTATTGTTTTAAGTAAATTATTTTTGTTCTTCCCCCAATGTTATAAAAATATATTCAAAACAAAGGAGCTGAATTCATTAAGTGAAATTTGAATTTCGAATTTTCTACCAAAATTAATTATTTAATTGATTACTTCAACGCAAAAATGGAATTTTTAGGAAAGTAGTTCAACTTTCAACCAGAGAGTTGAATTCTCGACCTAAAAATATCCATTTTTAATCAAAAATAAAAAGGTTGATATTTAAAAAAAATTAATTTAATTAAAGAACAATCTAATTCAACCAACAATTAAATCAATTCGATCTAATTGAATTTCATTCAAATTCCATTCAGTACAAAGTTAAACATTTCAGAAAAAAACACACGTTTCCAGCACTTATCTAAGAGAGAATGGTTATCAACAATAATCGATTGTTTAAATAAGCATGTTTATCAACTCGCATTAATTATTACCTCACTAAGTGAAAAGTGGACAAAAAGCTTAAGAGTTGAAAAAGAATCTCAACTTTTTAGCTTTCATCTAAGAGAAGAAAGCCATAAGCAATAATAATTTGTTTAAAAAATTATTTTTGGTAAATTAAATTGAATATAACTCACTCCAAGTGAAAATTAGGCAAAAAGTTAAAAATTTCAGAAAGAACTGCAAGTTCCTGTCATTAAGCAAAGAAAATATTATGAGCAACGATAATAAATTGTTTAAACAAATATTTTTGGTAAATTGAATTATTTAATTATTAACTCCAAGCAAAAAGTGGATATAAGGGTAAAAATCTTAGCAAATAAACCGCAACTTTGTAGCATCATTCTAAGATAATATTGTCATAATTAATAACAATTGTTTAAACAATTATTTTTGTTACTTTAAGTGATTAATACCTCACTATAACTAAAACGTTGGAAATGAGTTGAGAAAATAAAGAAAAATCTTGACTTTCTAACCCTTTTCTAAGAGAGAGTTGCTAAAAATAATAATAAATTTGTTTAACAATTTAAATAAACATCTAAAAATCAGTTTAAACCAGTGTTTCCGGGCGTTTTGCATAAAAATTCGAACAAAAAAGTTCGACCACTCTTCTGTACACTCATCAGAAATGATTAACGAAGATTTGAAAAAATTATTAGTGTTTTATATATAATTCAGAAAAATTATCATAATATATTGGAAAAATCTCTCCCTTATGAGGCTTCTCCTTCTGAATAATATGAATGAAAGGCATTTCCTTTTAGTGTTCTAAAGTGAGATTTGCAAATTTTTTTTTCTTTAAAACTTCAAAATTTCTTATTATGGCTAATGTAGAGAAAGCCGTTCTTTCATTACAAAAATAACCGTATTAAAACTTATTCTTCATCGAAAATGCAGATAACGACTTTTTTCAGCGATATAAACCTATCATTCTTTAAACCTATAAAAACCATAAACCAGGTAGTTTTTCATTTAATATCCATCGTCTGTTCAACTGATTGCGAAATTTGTCAAGAATTAAGCTCTTTTATTCAGTGTCAACATAGAGTGTTATTATTAGCCTTCTATCTTAGGATCCATATTCTGACACACAGTGGATGAATCATGAATTTACTGTTAAAAAAACTCTCCATATTTTCGCTTTTTTAGATTGAATAAATAAATTTAGGTGCCGCGACTCAACACTCCAGCTTCTAATTTTCAACCTACTTGATTATATTTATTCAAAAGGGTTATTTGTTATAATATTCAGTTTTTGCAAATTTGGTGTAGAGCTCGCCTTTTCCTATGTCTAAAGAAAATTTAGTCAGTTGAGGAAAAGTTAAATAATGACGAGAGGATAATTGGCTTTGTCCTTGTAATCGTGTATAAAACCAATTATACGTATCCATTATTTCTTCAAGTATTAACTATATATTATAACTTCCATGAGCTTTTCATAATTTATAAACTTGAAGTAATTATTCAATAATTTTGTGATCATAATAAGAAATAAAAAATAGGATTGCTTAAAAAATCCGGTTTGACTAGACACTTTGTTGAAAAAAAAATAAAATTCTGAGTCAAAAGTTCCTGAATTATGTCTTATTAAGACTTATTTTCAATATACGTAAATCTTACCGGCCGATTATATCATTACATCGAAGTTATTAAAAAGAATAACAATATGTATCACCAAATGCAAATACTAGAGCGAACACTTTTTTTTATCAGTACAATTCGCGAGGTAATATTAGATGCCTAATCAGCATTGACTTACATATCGCTCTCAAGCTCTTGGAAAAAAAAATAAAAGACGTTGAAGAGATTAGATGATGACATCCGGCTGAAAAATACAACATCAAATAAATGGAAAACCTAACTTTTTACTATGCCCGATCCCACAAATATTGTAATCTTTTGGAAGGACAGCATATTCAGGTTCTCGTTATATTCTATAAACTGAGTGATTTTCCATTCAAAAATCATTATCTGTTACGCTAATTGCAGAACTACTCAGGAATCAGGCTCCTTTGTTCAGTGAGAATGGAAATTTTTATTCTTTGCTTAACCTTCTCAGTTTTTCTCAACTGTATTGGTAAGTTGCATAGTATCATTATATACTGAGATCATTTATATAAATACGTAAGATTGAAACTAGTGATTGGAACCTCTCACCTCCGAACTTTTATTCCGACTCATAGTAGGATACAATATCATAAATGTTCTAAATCAGTCAATTTTCATCCGATGTAAAAATTTTTTATTTGATCAAGTCGTTGCTGAGAGTTAAATGATTTATTAGTCAAATGTGACGCGATCTGAAGAAAGGCCCCTAAGGGGCCAAACGTAATTTTAGAGAAGAAGCAGAAGAAGTGGCGACGCACAGTGGTTCAAAATCGAAAAGTTGTGTTCATAATCGCCTACAGGTCGTATTTCTTAACCGATTTGAATGT
>WSXT02057181.1:0-12763 GCA_011762715.2 Neuroterus valhalla
TTCGGTTTGATTCCTTAAGAGAAATAGAAAGATCCATTTTTTGTTCAAACTGTGCAAGGTACGAGAAAATATAAATAAACTAAACTTGTGACTAAGGCTAACACAGAAGATAGATAGAGAAAAGTTATTCACCCGAAGAATATTTTTTAATTTGTTTTAATTTTTCACTTCGGATGCGTAGTTTTTGTTTCAATCGTGAAAAAAAAACTAAAAATTTAAAAATTGAATTTCTAGAAAAAACTACACAACATGTGAAAAAAATTAGTCGACAAAACTTCTCTACCGTTTTGGACAAACTTTCATCGAGTACGCAGACAGAGACACGCGAAGAGAATGTATTCGTTAAAGCCGGAGAAGCTTTAACAAAAGAGAATTCACAATCATCAAATCAAAGTAGGCGACATTTCGCTTTTGCGTTTCACAAGCTTTTTATATAACTTTATAGGGAGGTACAAAGGCCAAGCACGTAGCGCGAGGTAAATTTATGAGCGAGCGCGGAGCGCGATGTGAGATTACCATCGAGCGCTGAGCGTGAGATCCAAAAGACGAATCAGACGGTCAGGAGGTCAAAAGACGAATCAGCAGATCTCAAAACGTGTAGAACACATCAGCCCATAAAAAAAAACTTTTAAAAAGGTAAAAAAAATTTGTCGGGTAACACAGAACAAAAAACATTGGTTCCATGACCATTGACAAATATCGACAAATTACAAGCAACAAAAAGTAATGATATCACATCGTCGGGCAGACCATATTAATTTTTTAAGTGTGACTTTTTCGGCATCCTTACTCAATGGTAAAGAGAGGAAGTGAGAGAGACTGCATACCGTTCAAAAATCTACAAAAAAGCCCGACAACCCGCTTGTTGTATGATAATGGAGGTAATATAAAAAATATGCGACACCCAGGGCTATAGCGAGGCAGGGCAGGCGGGGCAGTGCCCCGGGGCCCCCGGCTCTGCGGAGGGCCCCCAAACATTTTCTCGGAAAATGTGTTGAGAATAAAAAGAAAGTTCGCGTGTCACTTTTTAAGGACAAAGCCTAAATATGAGGGCGACCTTTTTTTAGAAATCATATTTGACGACTTTTTTTTTGTAAGAAATCAATTCCGAAATGTTTCGCTGCGAAAGGGCCCCCTCAAAAATTTTAGCCTGGGGCCCCCGGGACCGTCCCTACGGCCCTGGCGACACCAATTTCATTTTACATCTAAGAACACTGTTTCAAAAACCGCATTATTTTTCTGGAACGCCCACTAAAGTTAAAGGAATACGAAACTACTTTGAATCCTATAATTCAATGCCAGAGCAATGGAATGTCACATTTTTTTGTTGCGATTTTAAAAATATGTTACAGGTATATGCTCCTTAAGAACAAGCGGGTTTTCGGGCTTTCTTGGAAATTTTTGAATGGTATGCAGTCCCTCTTACTTCCTCTCTTCACTATTGAGTAAGCGTGCCAAAAAATTCACTCTTAAAAATTATTATGGTCTGCCCGACGGTGTGATATCATTATTTTTTGTTGCTTGTAATTTGTCCATATTTGTCAATGGTCATGGAACCAATGTTTTTTGTTCTGTGTTACCCGACAAACTTTTTTCAACTTAAAAAAATTTTTTATGGGGATATCACTTTTTCGTAACATTGCTTTGTGAATATTAATGTTCCTAATTTCGCTCTTTATTATTATATTATGGTGCAGACTGGTAGAATGAACGGCTCACGTATTTTTCTATAACAAAATTACATCATTTTGTACGAGTAGAAAAACTTCTTCCATGTTGATTAACTTTGATAGACTAATCAAAATTAATTCTCTTTCGGAAGTCGTACAGGCTTTGATCACAATATTTTTTTAAGGTCATACGCATTACATCCGTAATTTCCTTAAAAATAAAATTTTTTGTATTTTGTTCTGTGTTAACCGACAAACTTTTTTTAATACATATGTATCATCAGGATTACGTAGTATCGCACAAACTAGAGTGATACTCTTCGTAGAAGCAAGGAAAACAAAATGCTTTGCTACACACAAATTGCAGAACAAGAGATAATAAAGATTTGAAACTGAGTTCTTTTTATGAAAAGCAATTAAACAATCATTAAAAATTAAAATTTTAGTAATAACTATTAAGAAGTGAATAAGCAAACAGTTGTGCATTAGAAAAAAAAGAAAAAAAAATTGGAACAAAGCAAGAATCGAGCGTGCAACCTTGCGACTGCCAGCCAAGCGCCCTACCGGTTGAGCCAACCGGCCGATGAATGTACTATTACACCAGGGCCATGACCATCCACAGTCAACACGCACGATGTCTGGCCGTGTCAATCACAAACAGCGCGCGTGTGTTGGTCACTGGCTTCAGTTTCCGATCTGAACACACTGCTGGCTGCATCTAAGGGCAAGTCCTCACAACTCACAAATTTCAGCTTGAAAATGAAACTCGTAGACGATTCCACTCGAAATCGTGAAATTCTCGCGCAGCCACTGATAATCCTCGACGCTTGTTATTAACTTGTAGCTTGATTTCACATCCTTTTTGTTTGAAATAACTAGATTTGAAGACGACCTTGTACAGTTAGTTCAGTTTATTCGCCATCTTGGCACAGAATAGGGTACAGTACAAAAAAAAGTTAGAATACAATATTAGACTAATCGTCGATAATGAAGAAATTAAAGTTATCATAAAATAGATACATAACACAAAAATTAAATTGTGATACAATCAGAAACATACTCCTCCATTCAAGCGATTGAACTTAATCTTTATTTTCATGAAAGAATAGGTAGAGGGCACAATTTAACAACACCTCGACGAAGAGTGCGAGTGCTAGTTGTTACAGTTGCTGCTCTAGCAACATTGTCCTTTCCGGGGTGTAATTCTACGATTCTTCCTAGTTTCCACCTTAGTGCAGGTGAATTATCATCCTTGATTAGAACCAATTGATTGGGCTTTAATTGTTCTGCCTATTTAGTCCATTTGTTTCGTTGTTGGAGTTCAGAAATGTATTCCTTATTCCATCGCACCCAAAAATGCTGTTGAATCTTCTGAATTAACTGCCAGCGGGAAAGTCTCGAGTCAGGAATATCAGTCAAATTGGGATCAGCAACAGTACATAAGGAATTACCTGTTAAAAAGTGAGCTGGAGTAAAGGGGAACGAGATCATTAGGATCAGCAGACATGGGAGTTGAAGGTCTAGAATTGAGCAGTGCTTCTATTCCTACCAAAAAAGTGTGGAACTCTTCGAAAGTAAGAACAGAGTTTCCTGATACTCGTTTGAGGTGATATTTCAATGATTTCACACCAGCCTCCCACAAACCTCCAAAATGTGGGGAATTGGCTGGAATGATATGCCAAGAAATTCCAAAGTTCTCAATTGATTCACTCAAGCGGATGGATTCTATATCCAGAAATTTTCCGAGACTCTGCAATTCATTGTTTGCTCCTACAAAAGTGGTTCCGTTATCAGAATACACATTGGCAGGTTTTTCTCGTCTTGAAACGAACCGTCGTGACGCTGCCAAAAATACTTCCTTAGTTATATCAGAGACGAGCTCGAGATGTTATAGCCTTCGTTGAAAACCAAACAAATAAGCTGATATAACATTTGTTAACTTTTGAACCTCTTTACTTTCGACCCTTAATTGAAAACGGAGCTGCATAGTCCATTCCGCAATTCTAAAAAAGAGGAGCTGCTGTAACACGACTTTCCGGTAAATGACCTATTATTGGATTGATTGACCTTGGATTAACTCTTGAACATGTAACGCATTCATGTACAAATCGTCTAGCTAAATTCCTACCTCCTGTTAGCCAAAATCTAACTCTGATAGTAGCTAGAAGTAACTGCGGACCTGCGCGAAGTAAACGTTTATGCTCAGCGGAAAATAAAAGTTTGGTGAAAACGTGACTCGACGATATTATTATAGGGAACTTCTTATCTTCTTCGAAATGAGAGTTTCCTAATCGACGACCATTTCTCGAAATGCCCTTGTTATCGAGAAAAAGGTTACAATTTTCCTAAGTTTCCTTCATAATTCTTCGGATCTCACTTCAACGCTTGTATTTCAACTCGAAATGACATACTTTGAGAAACCTTTGCTGAAGAGATCATTGTTTCTTGCATTTCAATCGACTTTAAATGACCATTTTTTCTAACACATTTTTTATCAATCGTTAATTCACAATTGTCTGAGAATCGTTTGCAATAAAAAATATCTCGAACAAGACGCGAAAAATCGTTGTACCTTTCAAACATATAATCAACAAAGATTTCCCTTTGAACTTGAACGAGCACAATACGTTTTAATCCTGGCAAGTCAGTTTCAGGTTCCACTAATGATGGCCATTTTCCTTCATCATTGTATAAGAATTTAGGACCGGTCCACAATAACTCCGAATGTTCTATTTGATTAGGCGCTATTCCGCGAGTTAAACAATCAGCGGGATTGTCAGTGGTGGGGACATGACGCCAATGTTCAGTGTTAGTAGTAAGCTCTTGCACTTCTGCAACTTGATTGGGAAGAAAGACTAAAAGACTAAAGCGGATTTTACACTTGATAAAAATTTGCTAAGCGTGACAGCCCCACAAAGTTCTAATCTCGGAATAGACGATGTTTCTAAAGGAGCAACCTTTGACTTCGAGCAAAGTAAATTAACTGTGATGAGAAATTTCCTAATTGATCAACTGGGTAGATGACACAAGTAAAAAAAAAAGTATCTTTATCAATCATAATTTATTGAGATATTAATATTATCGAATAGAAATGAGAAAATGAATAAGCAGTTTTTAATAACAAAAGGAACAAATTAGTTGTTGAAGAGAACTCGGCACACGGGAGCCGACTGAGTGTGGACGACGACCGACTTCAGCCTTTTTGGTGTCTGGTAGGTCCTTGGTCGAAGGGGTGCATGTTCTGGAGCTTTTTCGGGCCCAGAAGTTTGGCGTGGTGGTCGCCGATAGATTTGGGCGAGAGCCTGTTGTTTTTTCGGAGACCTATGAGGGGACAGGAGAGCCCTTGACCCCCTAGGTGAGTGTTTCGAAAGGGCTCGAGGCTGCGGCCTCCTTCTCCCGCCGGAAGGCGTATCCAGTAGGGCTTGTCCCGATCCAGGGTCACGGGTCTGCGTCGGTTGAGGCTCCAAACTCGGGGTCGGTACGCTGGAGACTTCCCTCTGTGTCGTCCTAGGAGGTGGTTTCGGTATTGCCGACAGGAAGTAGGCCAGTCTGGGTGGCGACAAGTCGAGAGCCTTTATGGGTGAGACCTCAATAGGAGAGGCACGCAACTCAAGTAGGTCCTCTTCCTCTAAGGGATAAATCTCAGAGTCCTCTACCGATAGGCTCGGTAGTTCAGAGGGCGGCGGAGACGTCTCCTCGAGCGGGAGTTCTACGTCCAGGTCCAGCAGAACCTGCTCGAGAGGAATGCGCTTCTCGCTTTCCCCATCCTCGACATCTGCTGGCGAGGAAATACTTCCCAAGTTAGGGTGGACCTGCTGAAGCTGGGGGAAGAAGGTGCGGGCCCCGTGAGCCCCCTCCTGAGGGGGCGCCTGGCTGCTATTCCTGGGTGCGCCCTGCCTTGAAGGGTATGAAGCCGTGAACCCCCTGGCACGGAAACGGCGATACCCACGGTTCCTATTCTTTCGTTTCAGGGGCAACTGAACGTAGGCACCCGGGTTCGCCTTCTGATCACTTAGGGCTCGTTGGTATCTCTCGGTCCAGCGCTTGTGTTGGCAAGGTCGATTTGCTCGAGGAGGGTCCATCTACAGTCAGAGGACAATCTCGGAGGATAAGTTTTTGTTCCATGATGACTGGGAAAAAAAGGTGTTCCCAGATCCTCTTGGCATAGGACCGAGAGAGTGGAGAAACAAGATCCCAGATTTTTCTTACAGAGGACCGAGAGGGAGAGGAAGAAGATTTAAGATCCTCGTTACCGAGGACCGAGTGGGAAAGGAAGAAGATCCCAGATCCTCGTTACTGAGGACCGAGAGAGAGGGGAAAAATCCCAGATCCTCTTAACAGAGGACCGAGAAAATAGTTGAGAAACTAGTTGGAAAAAATGTCCCAGATCCTCTAGGGAGAGGACCGAAAAATAGAAGAAAAGTCCCAGATCCTCTTAACAGAGGACCAAGTAAATAGTTGAGAAAATAGTTGGAAAAAATGTGCCAGATCCTCTAGGGAGAGGACCGAGAGAGAGAAGAAAAGTCCCAGATTCTCTTAACAGAGGACCAAGAAAATAGTTGAGAAAATAGTTGGAAAAAATGTGCCAGATCCTCTAGGGAGAGGACCGAGAGAGAGAGAGGGAAAGTCCCAGATCCTCTTAACAGAGGACCGAGAAAATAATTGAGAAAATAGTAAAAAGAAAATGTCCCAGATCCTCTAGGAAGAGGACCGAGAAAAGAGAGCGAAACGAGGAAAAGATCCCAGATCCTCTTGTCAGAGGCCCGAGAAAAAAGAAAGTCCCAGATCCTCTTAGCAGAGGACCGAGAGAGTAATCTACAAAAAGAGGCCCAGATCCTCCTAACAGAGGACCGAGCAGCTAGGAGGACGGGAAAAAGAAACCAGTAGAGTACAAAAAGAAGAAGAAAAAACAAACTGGAGAGAAAAGAGTCCCAGATCCTCGAAGTAGAGGACCGAGAAAAGAGGCAGATCCAAGTTTCCGGGGAAGTGTTAAGTGTTTCTCTGGAAACTGTTAAGTCGGGGTAAGGGTGGAAAAAACTCAGTCCCGGTAGGTTTTCCGTTTGTTAACTGACTCAGCCGGCTGGGATCTTCAGATCTGACATATATGCATGCTCCATAAGCGTGAATAGACGCATCAGAAGAGCCATGCGTTGAAATTTAATATGACTGATGCAAAGAACGTTTCTTGGAATGTTTAGATTGTTTAGATTATTTAATTGGTTTTTATACTCCAGCCAACGGGAATTTAATTCAAATGGAAGGGATTCGTCCCATGAAATCTTTTCAAGCCACAATTTTTGAAACAATATTTTACCGATAACGATGCATGGACTGAGAAGTCCTAATGGATAAAAAATTTGCGCTATTTCGGAATGTACTCGTCTCTTGGTAATTTTATTGCAATTTGCAGAGCTGAATGAATATTTTAGACTGTCTAAACGAACTTGCCAGAATAAACCAAGAGTTTTGGATTGACTACCTTCAGAGAATTTCAAAAGATCAGGAGATTCGTCAGATCCTATCATTTCCTATACTACACGTGACTCGTTTGATATCCACTTTCTTAGTTTGAAACACCCAGTAGATAAAACTTCAGATACCCCTTTTGCAATAGATATGACTTCTTCAATTGAATCAGCACCCGTTATGAGATTATCAACAAGGAAATCTTTGCGGATGATCTTAGCGATTTGGGGTTGCTGGTTTTCAATTTCTCTTGCTAATTCTATAAGACATCTTTTTGACAAAAAGGATGCTGCTGCGGTTCCGTAAGTTATAGTATTGAGAAGATAAGTCTGAATTGGTTCACTGGGATCTGAACGCCAAAAAAACATTTGTAATGATCCTTGTTCCGGAGACACAAGCACTTGGCGATACATTTTTTCAATATCTGATGCTATAATGTATTTGTGCTTGCGAAACCGAATCAAAATTGAGATCAGATCGTCTTGTAAAACGGGAACAACTGATTGTAGATTGTTGAAAGATACACTAGTTGTTAATGGTGCCGAACCGTAAAAAAACAACTCGTAACCTCGTGGTAACTCTATCATTGTGCACGACGCAAGGATGTGGTAAATATTACGCAATTTTGGGTTTAAAGTCATTTGGAGCTAAAGTCATATGTTTCAGATTTTTATATTCGGTCATGAACGCACA
This sequence comes from Neuroterus valhalla, assembly GCA_011762715.2. NCBI lineage: Eukaryota > Metazoa > Arthropoda > Insecta > Hymenoptera > Cynipidae > Neuroterus > Neuroterus valhalla. Next base: position 7,830 of record WSXT02057181.1, read on the forward strand.
GTATTCCTTCTTCATTTCGGGTTGTTTTCGCAACTTACGTTCAAGATTTAATAATCGACTTTCTGCGAGAGATTTAGAATCCCCCAGTTGATAGACGTTACCTTTAAGAGGAATAGTCACGATAAAACGTCCGTTATTGTCACGTTGAACAGTTTCGAATTAATGAGACTCACATGATTTCTCTTCATTTAAAAGTGCTCTTCGATTGGGATACTCTTCTAATTCCCAAAATTTTCGTATTAAAGTTTCGATGTCTGACATTTTAAACATATTACAATTCAAAAACTTGGTGTCTTGCTTGGTTGGTCAAATTTAGAGTCTGCAAGCTTTAGTTGAGACGGAATTTGTAATGTTTGAGCATCGATAGATAAGTTATAAGTAATGCTAGTTATTTCGTGTACAACTAGACACGAGACAAGGAATCTGAAACGATTTTGTGGATCCGAAATTTCGACAAAGCATTTGTCCTTGATTTCCAAAGATAAGTTATTTAACGAACAAATTTGGATATTTATTGCTGTTGTTTTGAGTTTAAGCAAATCACATAATTGTGTTGTGATAAGGCTAGATTGTGAACCATAATCAAATAGAAGATGAGAATGTACTTTTTGCTTGTTCTTATTTGTCACTAACACCACTGCTGTTGATAGAATAGCATTGTTTGTGGCATTGCTTATCCGAGACGTAAGAGTTAATGGTCAAATCGATTCATTAGTTTTACTTGAAGCAGGAACAATTGACTTCTGTTTTTCGAAATGAATTGAAGAGTTGTGCTTTCTTCGACAATATTTGCACCCTTTGCATCTGCACTCTTTGATAAAGTGGCCAGGTCTTAAACAATTGAGGCAAATTTTCAGCAATTTAATCTTTCCAGCCCTATTTTGAGGAGTCAAAGAGAGGAATTGTGAACAATCTTGTATATGGTGTTCATCCTGACCAAGAGCACAAAGGAGTTTATTTTACCAGTTGATTGACTTTTATGTTTGGATTTTGTATCCCCGCGGTAATGATTATTTTCTAAGGTTTCTAGTAAATCAGTGCGAGAGTTTGTGAAGGTTGGAAAATTTTCTAGAGTGGGAAGTTCAGTTCCTGCTCTGCCTTCTCACCAAGCTTTAGCAGTGTTGATATCTAACTTTGTTGATATTAAATATTCAATGACGCGTCCTATTGCTCGGTGGGTTGACCTAATGAGTTTAAAGCCCTCAAATCCTTATTGAGATCATCAATTGCCTTACGAATATGAACTGATGAATTCTCTAGAACTTGAATTTTGAATATTGCTTTGATATGATTGTGAATTAATATCCTTTTGTTATTATAACGGTTACATAACGCTTCCCAAGCAACAGTGTAATTTGCTGCTGAAAACTCTAAGTATTTTATTATATGACTTGCATTGTCTTGTAATGCAGCCTTAAAATAGTGAAACTTTTGTATGTTATCAATATCTTCGCGCCTATGAACCGTGGACTCAAAAGTGTCCTAGAATCCTAACCATTCTGAGAGCTCGCCTCTGAATTTTGGTAATTCTTGAAAAACTAAAGATTGTGCTGCGAGGTGTGGATTCGCGTTTACCTGTTCTTGTTTGAAGGGCCTTGTATACTTAGTTTTGCCCCATGAGACAAGAGTTGTTGGGCTTGAACTATTATTTCAAAATAATCCTTTTCGAAATTCTCTCTGTAAACTTCAGTGTCATCTACATCATCGGTGAGTTCATCAATTTCACTTTGGATTTCTTCGAAATTACCTGAGACAGGCTTATGATAAGCTAAACGTTCATTAATTTCGAGTTTGATTGCCATATTCAATTCAATATTTTGATCAGGATTTTGATTACTCACTTTGTCCAAGTATTTTCTGAAATTTGTTCATTTAGTTTTAAGATTTCCTCGTTTTTTATTGAGACTTGATAAATATTTTGACATTTTAACTCAATAAATATGTAAACAACACAAAACAAGAAGCATTTCTATATAGAGGATTGTTATCTGTATACAATAAGGAAAGGGGTTAAGGAAAGGAAAACTCAACTTTCGTTCAATGATTGTGACATTTACTTCAAGTCCCAGTGACTTCCTCGAAATTGGTTAATGAATTTTCCTGTTTTGAATATTTTTACACAATTTTATGTGCCACTTAATGAATAAATTGTTTTTTTTTGCACTTGTCCTTTTGATATTGTGCACAACACAAAAACATATAATCATGTGGCTATATTGAGCCTAAATTGTCCTCACTACGCTATTTGACCAATCGCAAGTTAATTGTTCACATTACTTATATGAAGTTTTGAAGAGGTATTGTTGAACCGTTTTATCAATCTGTACTTGATGTATGAAAATTCAAATGTCTAGTTTGATTTTGTTCAAATTTCTAAGTGACTCTTTGCCGACGCGAAATTAAACACCGAATAGAGACAAGCGTGATTGTACGTTGCTTAATACGCCTGCGCTGCACGTATATTGGAGCGATGTAATTGTATTTGTATAATATCGGTTATTATCGACCGAAATTTCACACAAGTGCATTGGTGCACATCACAAATTACATAAATTTCTTTTCACAAAAGATGTTCCCTTGCACAGGAACGTATTGAATTTCAATTCATGTGCTTGATGCACTAACACTAGTTGTTCCTTTGTGACGGAAAGAAATTCCACTTAGCGATATTGTAACGACGCAAACGAGAGACAAGGAAATCGTGTCGTCTATATAAATTGTCGATTTTTGGCTTGTTTTGGCCTTTTGCACATTGTTTTATAGTTCCATAATATAATATTCGGCTATCGAAGGACCATGTTATTAACTTGTAGCTTGATTTCACATATTTTTGGTTTGAAATAACTAAATTTGAAGACGAACTTGTACAGTTAGTTTAGTTTATTGACCATCTTGGCACAGAGTAGGGTACAGTACAAAAAAAAGTTAGAATACAATATTAGACTGATCGACAATAATGAAGAAATTAAAGTTATCATAAAATAGATACAAAACACAAAAATTAAATTGTGATACAATCAGAAACAACGCTGCTTCAATAGATGTTCAAAACTAGTGCGAGGATTGGGCAACGCAGGAACTCCCGTACGCGAATCGTAATATTCCGGGAAAGAAACAGCGAGGCGAATTTACTGTATTGTCCTGTATTACCCGACAATACCTCGAACTGAGGTCGACTTGCGGAATGGTCAAGGGGAAGCAGCCGTCAGTGCCTCCCCCCTCCATGCTACACCTCTTCCGCAACTTACTAGCATCAGCTCTCGTCCTCTCGACCGGCCTTAGCCCATTAAGGGTCATTAGCACAAATAGTCAGATAAAAAAATGATCAAATTTGCAGTTTTGCACTTAAAGTTTTGGGAAAAAGATATTCATGTTCTACGGTTTTTTATGAATATTTGAAATTTGAGACTCTTCAATATTTAATGTGTAAAATATAAAATGCTGCCATTTTTAATGTTTTTCTTCAAAAGGTTCAATCTCGAAGTCTGAAAATTGAAAATTTTCCAATCTTGAAGAGTAGTCGATTTTCTAATAAAATGTTGAATTTCCAAAAAAATATTTGAATTGTACTCAATTGTTTCATTTCCAAGGCAAAAAGATGGCATGTCAAAGAAACTATATAATTTTCAAGAAGGAATAAAACAATATTCAACAAAATAGTTGAATTTTTTTTTAATATTCGAAATTTGACTAAATTGCTGATTTTGTGAAACAAAAAGACGATTTTTCAAAGAAACAATCGAATTTTCAAAGAAAAAGGATATAACTTTTCGATGAAAATGTAATATTTTCAACTAAAAATATTAAATTTCTAGCAAAAGATATGAATGTCCTACGAAACAGTGGAATTTTTAAATAGAAAATGTTGATTTTCGACTCTATTGGATAATTTCCATCCAAATTGTTGAATTCAACTAAATTGCTCCAATTTTCAAGCAAAAACGAATCGTCAACAGAAAGATCGAATTTCCGTCAAGAAAGGATGTGAAATTTTCACAAACATGATGGATTCTCACCAAAAAAAAAACTTCATTTTTCCTAAAAGATAGAAATTTCCTACAATGCAGTGGTATTTTCAACTCGAGAATGATTATTCTCAACGAAAAGGATAGTTTTCAACCAAATTATTCAATTCTCGATCGAAAACTAATTATTTCCGTAAAACTGTTGAATTTTGAACCCGAAACGATACCTACAATTCCAACATGTTGATTCTCAACTTTATTGAATAATTTTCAACCAAATTACTGAATTTCATATAAAAAACTAATGATTCTTTATAAGTCGCTGGATTCTGAACCTGAATATACATGTATCTTCAAAAAAAAGGTTCTTTTCAAAATAACAATGGATGGATTTTTTACAAAATTTCCTACAAAATATTCAAAATTTGAAAATGTCAAATCCTTTTTCTTTGAAAATTTGAATTGTTTGTTGACAAGTTGCCTGTTTGAGTTTGAAATTCAAAAATTCAGTAAAATTTGGAATATTCGAAATAGTCAGATAGAAATATAAGAAAATTTATTATTTGAACTGTGCTTACATCAGTGGATGTGTTAAAGAACTATGTTAGTTTTGTTTATTCAAACATACAAAAATGGACATTTTTAAAAATGGGCACATTCTAGAATATTGAATCATCAATAAGATATCATAGAAATTGATAATTTTCCCTCCACACTTTACCCAGGCTTAGGACTGGCAGCAAAGTCAACGAAATGATTTTTTTCCATGCTGTCGTGTTTAAAAATTATTGGGAAATATGTATTATGAATAATATAATACTAGAGTATATATACACGAATCTAATTAATTGAGCAGCTAGAGGGGAGCTTTTGTCAAATAAGTCAATATATAATAATAATTCGAGGATGAGATGTAGGTATTAATTTAGACTACTGGTCTAAGACCAGTAGTCTAAATTAATACCTACA
>WSXT02057192.1:0-12763 GCA_011762715.2 Neuroterus valhalla
CGGAATTACCAGCAGTTCTAGTTTTCAACGTATTGAACTCAGGGATTCGAGAATCAGAAAGGACAAAAAGGATGTCCCAACTTTTCGCCAATTGTTTCAACAACATTTTCCATTCATTTGTTCCGAAGATCTTATGTTCATATCGAGTGGTATTGTTCTTCTAAAGAAATAAATTGTCACAAAGCCATAGAAATCGGCGAAAAATTACCGCCACAAGTCGTCATAGAAGGGAAAAAAACTTGCGGATGGTACAATAAAACGCAGGAATAAAGAAAAACCAATTTCTAAATCAATTTCTACTATAGAAGTTGCCGAAGATGTCGTAGGAATTGATACGTCCTAATTGCTTCAAAGAATAATTTGCACTGTAAAAGCAAAGGAAGACTTGAAATCATGCTTCAATTATGAAATGTCATCATTCCCACTTTCTATCTTCAGTGAGAAAGGCCTAATGAGAAAGACAATAAATCATCATTGTACAACATTTATGACTCTCTTGAGAATGATAAACATGAACACCTGGAAGAATTTATATATGATTTATAAATAAACTCAATAGTTTGAGTAGAAAATTAATAAGAAATATTCAAATCGAAATGTCTGCTCTACAATTCCAGTCTTATATATTTTCACTGAGAAACAACCTAATTTCGAGGTATGTGCAAGAGAATGCTTCTACTACCACTACTACTACTACTACTGCTACTTCTACTGCTACTTTTATCAATCAAATCGCATATATCATAAAACCGGTACTTATTAATCAATTTAATTGCTGAAAAATATATAAAATATTTTTCATTAATTACCTAATACATTATGCATGTATGCATACGTCTATAATCAGTTTCTCATAGAATGAGCCACTGATATTTTTTAGGAATTATGTTGACATAATTTTTAAATGTTTAAATAATAACAAATTAATGACCAGTGTTTATGCAAAATCATTCGCTCTACAATTTTACTCCCATTCATTATTACCAAAAAACCACCCTATTTCGAGGTATGTGCAAGAGAAAGAGCGTACGGGCTTCGAGCTCAAACTCCCCCCTGTTTGAAGGGCGGATTACTCGAAAACAATCGCAAGTGCAACAAAAATACAAATAACTCTTTTTGTCAGGAATTTCATCTACTATTTTTCTATACATAACTATTTTTATCGTTTGATGCACCCTTTTCGAAATAATCGCCAAAAACCAATTTTCGGGGGTTGTTTGTTAGATTTGAGGGTGGTTCCGTCAACTGTCCAGAGGGAAACTCTTTTGATATTTGATTCTGATGCTATAAAGAACCACGTACGATAGATATCAAAACTTTATAAATTTTTTCTGGAAATGAGCTGTTTTCAAGCTAATTTTCAATGTTTCTGTCCGAAAGGTTACGTCTCTCAAAACTCCCTAAACCAGGAAACGTCAGTAGGTTTGAATGCGCACCACTCTCGTTGCTGATACCGACGCCTCACTGTAAAAAACTTTCCAGAACATTACCGCACTGAGCATGGCGAAAAAATAGAGACCCGCGCTGACCACAGTAAATGTGCAGGAAGACCATCATATTACAGCGTTACGGGAAATTTCCACCAAACCTTCCAAGTTTATTTCACGCAATCTATGTATTTTTACCGTGGAGACTCGGAACCAATACCGGTAAAAGTACCTCGCTCAAGGTAGGAAAAACTCATCTGTTAAAAATGCACACACGCTCAGTTAGGTAAAATTACATGAAAACTGTACTACTGCACTATTGACGTAAATTTGCACTGCTGACGCATGTAATTTCTTGCTGGAAATTTACATCGTTGCGTCAATTTTCAAGAAAATTTTTCACAGTGCTTCTCCATTGCCAACGCCGCCGCTGGCACCGTTTTTCTCTGCTGCCGTTCGCTGAGCTTGCGATTCTTCGAATCTTCGTTCCAAAGTAGCTAGTCTTTCAGCCATCTCGTTGCTTTCTTGAATTACTCGCTGTGTTTCTTCTTGTGCAGTTTGTACGGAAGGGTTGTTTTCTCCAATGTGTTCTTGAATCCAACTACCATCTGGACTCGCCTCTTGTATGCGTAGAATCAATTCTGCCTTATTTCCGCTGCTTCCTAAACCTTTTCTTCATAGAATTTCTCGAAGCTCTGGCACTGTCAAATCTTGTCCGTCAGCCATGGTCGACATCCGTTTTCACCAAACTTTTACTTCTTCAAGTAAAATCAAATCACTCCAATTGCACAATGTAGACAATAAGTGTAAAAGTTGGTAAAATTTCAGAAAATTTCAGTGCTCGATTCCACTTCTGATATTGTAAGGCTTAGGATTGATATAACTTTTATTTGAATGTTCACTCTTTGACAGTTCGATTCAATCTGTCCTTTCAAATTTACGAGAGTGTACTGCCAAACAAACAAATTGCATGCGCAGCTTACAACTTCAATGCGTTCCAAATACAATCGAATGGATGATATGTACTAGAACCCTTACAAGAGAAGATATGATGACACGTATTGGAGAGGGGATTAGGGGATAGGAGGAAAGGACGGAGAAAAGACTCGAGGAGCTAGAGGGTAGGTCAGGTATAAGGGTAAGGATAAAGGTAAGAATAAGAGTAATGAAGTTAGGAATAAAAAAGAAAGAGGAGTTGGGAAGAATGCAAGGAAGTAGAAGCGCTTCAGAGTTTCGGGGCAAGGTACTCAAAGTAAAATAAATTAGAGAGCTGGCAAGGTAAGTTGGGGAGTGATGCAAAGTGAAAGCAGTATAAAGGACAAGGGAGTTCACATTGATCATGATATGACGAGGGAAAGATAATAATGAATGACAGAGCTAGGAGGGAGATGAGTCACTTCAGAGCAGCAAAGGCAGGATGAAAGAAAATAAAAGCAGAGGAGAAAATGTGGATATGAGGTGAGGAAGGAGAGGGGTTAATAGAAAAGCATAAGACTTGTTCCCTTAGGAGTAAGGGAGGAGCAGCAACAGGGAAGAGGAGTGGTAAAGGTGTTTTTTGGGAATGTAGCAGGAGTAAAAAGGAACGCTTAGGGCTTTAATGTACAGACATTTGTTATTGTGGGACTGATGCGAAGTCAGGGAGAAAGCAAGGAATGGAGGAGAAAGGAACCAAGAGTACAAAGTGAGTTTAGGTGGAGTCTCCAAGAGGCGGTCGGATTGAAGAAGAAGGGTAGGGCAAGTGAGAAAATTATAACGGGGATTACAAAGGAATTCGAAAAATAAGATTATTTTGGTGGGAGGGGGGAGGTGCAAGTGAGCGTTGTGAAGATAGGAGGACGGACGTGGAAGTTCGTGACCATATACAATGATGATGAGATGCTAACAATAGGAGGAAGGTCGGAAGTTGTTGAAGGCGAGAAAGAGGAGGGTTAGGTTTTACTAGGGGTGGAGGAATTGATTGAGGAAATGAAGAGGAGTCTACGAAGATATATAAAGTTCCCAAAGGCAATCGAAAGAAACAGTAATAAGTAATTTTCAGAAGGGCCACTTCAGAGGAGATTTTGGAAGATCTCGAAGGGAAGATAAAAAGATAACAGCAAGTGACAAGGTTTGGGACGAAGAACATAGGAAAAGTGAGACCATAGTGGGAGAGTACGCATGGATGAAGGAGGAGTAAAGGTCGATGTGCAGAAGGAAAGAGCAAGAATGGAAGAGAGATCTAGGAGAGTAGTTTAGAAGTGTGAGAGGGGGTCGTATGGTAGATATTAAATAGGCTTAGAAACCGTAGAAATGGTAGGAGAAGAAGAGAGGAAGAAGAAATGGAGCCAAATGACGAGGAGATAGAGGTACGAATAAGAAAGTAAAACAGGTGGAAGGCAGCAGGTATAGGCGGGGTGCAGAACGCATTATGTCTGTTTAGTACACTAGACGTCACAGAGAGATGTTAAAAGGAGTAGTAAGGAAAGTATTTATATTGTTAGGAGAAAGACGGGGAGAATGAGTTCAGAGATTTCAATAGGAAGCCGGGCGTATAAGTTTGAGGAAATATTCTTGGGAGAGAGGAAAAGTAGGCTAGTGGGGGAGTGTTTGTAGAGGAAGGAGTTCAGGAGAGGGGGTAGGAACTTAGAGTACGAGAGAAGAATTTATTGGGAAGAAAATGGTCTGCATACGGATGTAGTGGAAATAAGTCACGAGGAGGGACGAAAGGTTTATGAGATTGTAATGAAGAAGGGCAAGAAAAAAGAGGAAGGCAGAAGGAGAGGATAAGAGGGTCAGGGTTTCATCTGACATATGGGTAGATTATGCTAGTTACTGTTTGCTTTCCATCACAAATTCAACTATGAAAAAATTAGAACTAATTATTGACTAAGAATATGATTTTTTCCAGGTCGGAATGTGAGTTCTCTGAACCTGAACCTATTTTAATTAAAATGCAAACAAATGAGGGAAAAACTGTCCGTTTAATAAGCTTTCCAATGATAAGTGTCCTGCAGAATATTTTATAACTTTGATTTAACTCTGAGAGTGGAATTGTTAAGTGTTTAATTAAAAATTTTCCTCTTTTTTTCCAAATCGACTGCAAAACTTATCAATAAACTTTGTTCAAGAGATTCATATTCAATTATTTCCATACACGCTTTTTCTGCATTTTTATGATTCTGCGTTTAGACATTTTTTCAAACTTCATGATTTCCGTCCTGGTTGTTCTGATCTGAAGAATAAAATTGCATGTAAAATGAACATATCAAAAGTTTGGAAGGTTACTATCGAAAAAATATTTCGGATGAGAAAATTTTGTCCTGAAGAATTTATTATTTTTTTATATAGCATAATAACCTGATCATCGGGTGAATCGAAAAGGAAGATTTTTGAAGGTAAAAAGAAAAGAAGAGAAGGAAGAAGTTAGGAGAAGCAGAGGAGAATAAAAGAAGAGAAATGAGAAAGTAAAGAGAAGAAGATAAGGAAAACTGTGAAGAAAAGAGTTGAGAGGAGAAGAAAAGAAGAGAAGTAAAGAAGAAAAAAATAAGAGAGTTCAGAGAAAAGGAGAAGAAAAAAACAAAAAAACTAGAGATAAGGAGAAGAAAAGAAGTAGAAGATAAAAACTGAAGAGGAGGAAAAAGTAAAGAAAAGGATAGAGTGTGAAAAATAAGAGAAGAAGAGCGTTGGAAGAAGAAGGAAAGAAGAGAGTTAAGAGGAGAAGAGAAGAAGAGCAGAAGAGAAGTAGAGTAATAGAGAGTTCAGGGGCTAAGAGAAGAAGAGAGGTAAAAGAAGAGGAGAAGAAGTAAAGGAGAGGTGAAAATGTGAAGAGAAGAGGAGAATAAGGGAAGGGGAGGAGAAAAGGAGAAGAGGAGGAGAGAGATGAGGGAAAAGAGTTTTAAGAAACTGAAGAAAAACACTTCTACCCAAAGTTGGGATCTTTTTTTTTGTAATTGAAAATCAATTTTTTCAATCGAAAGCTTAGCAATTTGGGTGAAATTCCCCCCCTCTATTGGTTCAAAATATAACTGATTTTTATTCATCTGTTCTGGTCAATGATTGAACTATTCCTAATTTTAGAATGGATTTATTGGTTAGAATAACCAACAGTAACTACTTTTCTTTAGGACGGAAGAATCAAACCATGATTGATTAAAAATTTATTTTTCAACTTTCATAAGTTTCAAAATTTACTAACAGATTTTTCGTGAAGAATGTATCATTTACTCAAATTGAATACAACTTTCTGTGAAAAAAGACGGCCCCCTCTGCTCCGCTCGGATCCGAACCCAGGACCTGTCGTTATCCAGATATGTGCTCTCCCAACTGAGCTACGGAAACTTTTCGTAGCTTTTTGCTAAAGTTCATTCCTTCAGTCAAAAATTCATCACTTCAGATAAAAAGCATCCCTCCAAGTGGAAGTTGAAACGTTTCCTTGAAAATTTGTCCTATTTCTAGTCCTGATTTTTTTTGTAAATAATAAGTTTTATATCTAATGGTTCCTGTTTGAAATAACTGAGTATTTAAAAGTTACGAATTCAAAATAAATATTGATTTATTCTTTCCCGACAGGAGATTCTCACCATTTAATAGCTAGTTTTTTTAGATAAAGATTTATATTTGCCCGAAGCTCAATTCATGTTCTGCATGGAATAAAAGAAAACCTTTTTTTTCATTCTTAAAAGCTGTCGCCTTGAGGGTTGCTGACGACGGAAGATTTCACACGTGTCATTCCACACAGAATATATGAGCTTTTTTTGTGCCTTCGAGGCAACATTTGACATTAGAAGTCTGCCCGAAAAGCTGGATAAAAAAATGCTGGAAACTAATCAGGAAACGAGACGGATTTTGATGCTCTTATCCATACCCATAATTTGTTTTCAAAGGGGAGCAATTTTCAATGCTTTTTTTACATCGGAATGCCGATTATTACATTTTTCGTTGAGAATTCATATTTTTGGTTAAGAATTTTTAACGGAGAAAGATAAATTTGAGTACAATGAAAATAACTGTTTTGTGTCATTAAATTGTTAAACTTCTGACGAAATGATAAAATTCTCAAAAATTATATGAAACAGTTAATTATATACTTCATGAGTAACAAAATATGTCCAGGGAATTATGAGCAAATAAATGAATATCTAGAAGTGATTAATGATTAACAATAATTGATAATAATAATTAGATAAAAGATATCTGCAAACCTACTGAAATCTACACCAAAAAATATGATAAAAGAATTTCGGACAAACTTTTGGAATTTCCGATTGAAAAAATTAATGTTGAACCAGAATTGATTAAGTTTTTGAAGAGAGGATAACTTCCTATAGAAAAATAAACTGTTCCTAACGAACAATATAGATTTTAAACCTTACAGATATGAATTTTGAATTATGAGAAATAAATTCCAATCAAGATATGTAAAATTACAATTGAAAATCGGAGTGTTGCATTTGTGAACAAAATTATAACTCTTCAGCCAAGAAAAATAATTTCTACCAATAATTTCAACTAATTTTTGCAATAATAAATGAGAACACGATTGCGAAAAAGATTAAGTGAATTTTTAACAAAATAGTTTAATGTTTTCAACTGGAGAGATGAAGTTCCAACTAGATCCATTGTTTTCAAAAACAGGAAATTTTCAATTATAAAATTCCAAAATTCATATACGGAACGAATGAGATAAATTAATGAGATAAATTCTGATCAAATTGTTTGGTTTTATCAAGAAATACCAATTTTCCAGAAAAATAGTTGAATTCTTGGCCAAGGAGGATTGTTTCTTAACTAGACAGTTGTATTTCCAACTGAACAATATCGATTTTCAAATCAGAAAAATAAATTTTTTACAAGATACAAGCATGCATTTACAGGAATAAGAGATATCAATCCAGCGAAGCAACTAGCCCGCGCAAACGTTCTCATAAAGATTAAACACTGATTATTCATATCTGGTGCATGCCCCACCATAGGAAAATTGAAAAATGGGATCCAGTTGAACCTCCATTTAGAAAAGAATAATTTTCAATCAAAACATATAAGTAATGAACAAATTAATTGATTTTTAAACTAAATGATCGAATAATGAATCGGTGGAGAAAATTTTCAACCAATTATTCTCTGACCAATGAGTACTCGAATTCCTAAAAAAAAGAGATGATTACTTGATTAGAAATGTAATAGTTTTTATTTTAAGAAATAACCAACATAATTTTTATTGACACGAAGCAGAATTTAACCGTGTGGGAGGAATTTCCAACAAATTGTTGAGGTCTTTACTAAAAAAGAAAATTTATCAGCCTAGCAGTTGCACTCTTGAATAAGAATATTAGTTTTCTAACAATGAGATGAATTTTTTAATAAAAGAATTCTTCGAACAATTTCTCAACGAATGTGTTTGAAAGAGACTTACATTAGTTTCAAATTAAATTTTTAGAACTTTTTCAAATTCAGACTATTTTGGTATAAACTTCAACCTGGGCGTTTCAAATGAATTTTTTTGGCAAAATTAATTTCTACGGGTTTTGAATGAGAATTGAATTTTTTCATTAGTGGTGAATAATTGGTCTTTTTTCGTTGATAATTCAACCACTTGGTTGTAAATCTATATTTTCTTTAGATAATAATTCAACGATTTCAACGAACTTTTAATGAAATGAATCAATCTTGAACCAAAAAGCTGACCTAAAGAAAAAAAAATCTCAACCAAAAACGGAATAGTTGATTTAAAAAAAAAAAAAAATTTCGTGGTTATATTTGACCGCACAGTGAGAAAGATGATTTTTTAATTTTGAGGTCATGATACACTCACCCGATTTCTATTCTACCGACATTTTTTTAATGAAACAACTTTGTTCCGCACCGGATGAGATATCGAGTAGAAACTTTGGAAAAGCCTCAAAAAACCATTTTCTACGTTTTTATACGAAATGAATTTTTCACAAAGCAATTTCAATTTCAATCAGGCCGTTAGATTTCCAGATAAAATTTTTAGGGGATTTTTTTCAGCATGGAAAGTTTCTTAGAAAAGACATGCGAGGGACTTATCTTTGCGAAATAAAAATTGGAGAAAATTGTTGGGTCTTCAACAATTGAGAGCACGCGTCTCCAAAAGATGTCTTCTATATTCCTCTTAACTGTTTTCTCTTCTCCTCCTTTCAATTATCCGCTCCTCTTATCCACCTCTTTCATTCTTCTCTTACTCTTTTTTACACTCAACTCACTTCTTCTCTACTTCCCTTCTTCTCTTCTTCTCTCATCTCTTTTTTTTCTCCTCCTTTCCTCCGATCCTTCAATTCTTCTCTTTTCCTCTCCTTTCACCTCTCTTCATTTCTTCTCCTCTTCTTTTCTTATCCTCTGAACTCTCTTCTACTCTACTTCTATTCTTCTCTTCTCCTCCCAACTCTCTTCTTCCCTTCTTCTATCCACTTCCTTCTTTCCTTCTACTATCAACCCTCTTTTCCTCTTCTTCTCTCAATCTCTTGTTTTCTTGATTTTTTCTTCTCTTTTTTTTGGAACTCTCCTCTTCTTCTCTACTCTAATTCTTCACATAATCTCTTGTTTTCTTGTTTGGTTTTCCTCTCTTATTCTGCGCACTCTCTTCTTATCTTTTTTCTTCACTTCTATTCTTTTCTTCTTCTCTCAAATCTTTTCTTTGCCTTTCTCCTTCCCTTCTTGTCCTAACATTCTCAACTCTCTCCTTCTATTCTCCTCTCCTTCTCTTCACTCTCATATCATTTTCTTCTCTTCTTCTCCTGTCTTTCTCCTTCCCTTCTACACTTAACTCTCTCAGCCTCTTATTTTCTTATTTTCCTCTTTTCATAACTCTCTTCTTTTCTCCTTTTATTCTTCTTTTACTACCTATACTAATCTGGTCCGGTTTGAATTGGTCTTTCTGATTATGGATTCGATTATTATTTTGCTGAAAATTCGGCTGATTTAATTAAATGCAACAATTCGAAATTTTCGGTTGTTGTAAAGAAGTTATTTATCATAAAAGTGATTCCACTATCCCAGTTCTGATAGAGTTTCTTGGATGAAATTTCAACTGTTTGAAGTGTATGTATTCCTTTGGAAGCTTGAATGCAAATTCTAGTGCAAATTCTTTTGATTTTGTAAATTTCTTTATTTCGTTCAAAGAATTATCTGTTTTGTTTGAAATTGGCCTTTTCAGGCCAGTTGGCCAGTTGAAAATCGATCAATTTTTGTTGTAAATTTGATTATTTTGTGATAAATATGTCTTTTCGGTTAAAATCTTTTTTTTTTTTTTGGTCTCAATTCGAACTTGACCATTGAGATGGAAATTCCTTTTCTTTGTATTGGAAACATTTAACTTTGTTGTTTATTGTTGAGAATTATTCTATTTCATTCAAAGTTCCAATATTTTTTAAGACTTTTCCGAACGTTTTTCCACTTTTCAAAAGTTTTAGTGAAAATTTGATTTCTTAATAATAAATCAAAAGGGTGATAGAGTAGAAATAGGATTTTACAGAAAATAGGTCTGGATGAAAAGTTGTCACATTAGATATTAATGTCTTTTTATATGATAGTCGTATATTGTATCCACAGGGGAATAAATGACCTTCCTTAAGGACAGTAATTGGATTTTATGATACTGATAAATGTATAAAAGGACATTTTACAATTTCAGCAAAATATATTCAAAATAGATAAATTAAATTCCAAGGTTTGTAAAACCGTTTAATTTTTCAATCCTATTATAGGAGGCTGGCCATACTTCTGTTCTGTGTCAAGGATATAAAAACAATAAACAAAAATCGATAAAAATGAAAAAAAAAACAGAAGAACGTGAAAGAAGAGAAGGTAAAGGTCCTCAAAAGGGGCAGGGAAGAGGGTAATAAAGTGTTTTTCTTTTAAATAGTGAGTAAGGAGAAGAAAAGAGAAACTATGAGGAAAAAAGGTATCCAGAGGAGAGGGCGGAAGAACTGAAGAGAACTTGACATCGGGTGAGAGGAAGAAAAAGTAGATGATCCAGGAGAGAGTATGGATAGAGAGGAGGAACGGGGTCTGAACAGAAACTGCATAGGTAGGGATATTAAGGGCAAACGACGTAGCAAGGATCTGAAACAGAACGAGAGGGAAAAAGTGAGAGAAGGGAAGTGTCGGGGTTTCAGTTAGGGAGAATGAGACTAGAAGTGAAGATGGAAGAGAAGGAGGACCCGCAGATGGGAGTGAGTGTTACTTCATGAAATGTGCCAGGATTTGAAAAGAAAACAAAAAGTTTCTGAGAAGCGGTTAAGAAATGGAACGTGAAAGTTAAACGTGTATGGATAAAGGCTGGGCGGGCTGAAAACGGTAACCACAGGAGGGGCTGTATGAACAACGTACGTATTGCGAAGGGACGACAAGGGGGGTAGGAAAACGGGTGGTACAGTACCCGGTGTTAGAAGAGGATTGGTCAAAGATGAGAAAACGGATAGAAAAGAAGAATATTTTGAGAGGGTAATAAGGAGAAGAGTGGAGATAAGGTAGAAATGGTTGGCTGTTGTTAGTGTGTATGGAAGGAGGAGGATAGAGGGAGATCAGAGAGTTATAAGCAATGGATGGAGAGCGAGAAGTAGAGGAGAGAGTGGAAGCCCATAGAAGAGTCTTGAGAGGGTGTTACATTGTTAAATTCATTAGGAGAAGGATGTTAATGTATTTGCAATAACAGTACTAAGGGAAAAAGGGAGAGGTCAGTGACAACGGCTATGAAATGTTATGGCCGAAAACGCGGTGGGAAAAGGGATAAATAAAGGGGAAACAGAAAAGAAGGATTGATAGTTTCGGGGGAGAAAAGTTGAGAGAATTAAAAAAAAATGTTTAACAAGAAAGTGGAAAGTTCAGAGAGAGAGAGAGAGGAGCAGATACTCTATTGAAAAAATTTTAGAGATCATTCGATGAGGTAGGGGATGAAGTGAGACCGGAAAAAAATAAAAGGGGGAAGTAGAAGAAGTGAGTGGAACGATGAATGCAGAAAAAGTAAATCCAGAATGAAGGAGGGTATATGAAAATAGAGGGAAGGAGGAATGGAGAATAATGAAATAAAAGAAGGATGCTTGCAGAAGTAATACAAGGGGAGAGAAGAAAGTACATAGGAGAGTTGGAGCAAGCGGTAAAGGAAGGAAGTCTACATGATGTAAATAACAGAGAAAGACGAGGCAGAGATCTTATAAATGACGAAATCAGGATGCGAAAGTAGCCAAAGAGTGAGGTAAAAGGGGAGAAAGGAAGAAATGTGGTCGCGGATCACAAGGATTAAAAGATAACAGTAGAAAAAAGAGTAAATGAGGCAATTGAAACTTGAAAAGAAGCAAAGCAAAAGGAGATGACGATGTGCGAAAAAGAGGACTGTTATATGGTAGAGGGAGGGTATTGAAAGAGACGTGGAGAATTCGGGATAAGTTTTCGAGAGGTCGAGGGTGACTATAAAGGTGGGAGACAGGTCTTTCAGTACCATTGGTAAAGAAAGAAAAGATAAAAAAGGAAGATGAATATGGAGGTATTAAACTTATGCCAGTAAGATATGAAATCAGAAAAGTAGAAGGAAGTATAAAACACAACCAAACAGGTCTCAGGAGGGGGCGGAATCACAGACAGCATCTATGTACTCAATACCCCAGTCAACAGAAATTGGAGTAAGAAGAAACGACAACTTTATGTACTGTTTGTGGATTTTTAAGCAGCACTTGACTCCAAAGACAGGAGGGTGCTATGGAAATCTATAGAGACTTGATGATAAAAAGTTGATGAAGAGGATAAGGAAATACTTGTAAAGACAATGATAAGGGTATTCTTTTAGTGGACTCGAGAAAATGTGTAAAAAAAGAGAAAAGAAAGGAGAAAATTAGGAATAGGTAAAATTTATTTACAAGTATAGGCAGATGTCAGAGGAGTTCTGTTACCTAGATATTTGGTTTGAAGCAGAAGGAGGAAGATATCTGCAATGAGGATGAAGATTAGAACGTGTTAGTAAAATAATGGAACTAGTGAAGGTTATAGGAAAAAGTAGGTCCAAGGGCAACTGGAGAATGAGAGAGTGGATGTTAGATGTTCTAGTGTTGTCGGTGTTAAGTCACGGAGTAGAAAAATTTGATATGGAAAGAGCATATTAGAGTAGAATTTTTGCATAAACGATTTCCTAACTCGGTGATGGGGGTTAGTTGAGGCTGTCCGAAGAATATGCTGAGGAAGGAAATGAGGAGAGAGAGAGAGAATGATGTCCAAGCAACTGAAAAGATCATGACATTTCAAAGGAGATGTTGAAAGGGGAGAGAAGAGCAGGATTGCTCAAGATGGTGTTCCAGAGATTATGCATAAAGAGAGGAGACGTGTCATGACAGTCTCGGAATGGGATA